>CARXXK010001793.1:0-102639 GCA_949089665.1 Macrosiphum euphorbiae
TTAAAATTTAATACAAGATTCCTTATAAATTTGTCTACCTTTATCAATAAAAAAATCTCTACCGTAGGTACAGTCAAATTCACACATATCCCCCATGTTGTCCAATTAACTCCAAACCTTCCTAAATTACTCAAGGTAAAAACCTAGATACCGATGATATCGTTGCTAAACATTATTAATCACTATTATTGAAAACAAGATTACGATTCAGTCATTCTGTACAAGTTATAGGTACCTACCTAAATAATAACTAATAAGTGATAACTGATAACACTTCAGTGTGCTATGTGATGTGTTGTGTCTTATTTAGATGTGTAATATACTTTCATGTAGTATTTTGTGTGTATTTACTATGTTGTTAAAAAGTGTTAAACTAATAATCGTATATTACTATACAATATAATAAATTAATCAACTTATAAACCAATTCAAACCTTATTATAATATTATAATATGACGTGTTATTTTAATTATTATTTTTCTACTGTAGATTACTATACCTATTATAATAATATAACTACCTAACTACCTTACTACTTATATCTACCTATAACAATATCTGAATAATTATGTACATTACTATACAATATACAATTAATTAACTTATAAACCTATTTAAACCTTATTTGCACAAAGCTCCAAACGGTAGTTTTGGCAGAAAATTATATGAGTCTTACATAGACAACACAATATTGCTTAATAAGTAATAACACTTTATATTTTGAGCACACTGTACGCACCCTGGTAGACCGGAAAAACAAATCACATTATTTCTAATCATAGGTCACATTAGAGCGTTTTGTTGGAACTGGTTGATTCCTGTCGCTGACCGACAGCAACATGTTGCGTACGGGTGGGATTCAAATCGGCGGTGTGTGTAAACAAAAGACATTATATTATCATACCGTGCTTGACACACAGTCCATTTTGGAGATTGCTTATTGTGTTTTGATTCATTTTTTTTAGTCATTTTGGACGTATCAATAATATTATATTGTTTAATACATTGGTAATTTGCTTGCCACGTTTGGGAAATGGACAAAAAAAAGGTAAGTTATCGTTGATCGTTTATAAATTATATAAATTTAATAACCCTAGAAGAAGGAAATAATTAAAATTATCACAAAGATTGACTCTAATTTAATAATCAATAATATAATATATTATATGTATAGTGTATTTTATGTATATTGTACAATGTACGATATTTATTTAATTTTTTTATAGGTAAGGTTAAAAAGACAAAGACTTGGTTTATGTATTAATATTCGAACTATTATATTCTATACTAGGTATCTACAAAGTATTATGATTACACATTACCTCTTACTGTTTTTAACGATTATAGTGATTTATTATAATAGTGGTTGGATTTTATAGCACTTAATATAGCGTAGATATTCAAAATTAATTTTTAATTTCAGTTTTCTGAATCTTGAAATATCTTTGTGGCGGGGCCGCACAGTGGTCTGTATTGTAAATTCATTCCCCAATTTATAATTACATACATTTTAAACACTTTTTAAATGAAAGCATTTATTTATTGATACTATTGACAATGCGTATTGGTACGAGAGTGAACTTGGCACCCTGACTTTATCGTATCGTTACCAAACTAGTACCATATTTTCGCAAATTAATTGCAACCATTTGGAACACTGATTAAAAAATGTGCAAAACATTTTCATGCCAGTAGAAATAAAGTTAATAATAAACATTTGCAATTCAGTTTTCAGAATTTTTAAATAAAATTCTTTTATTTACTTTATATTTGTAGAAACATAATATGGGTTATGGAATTATAAGCTAATAAATGTTTAGTATAAATATTTTATTTTTACTTATAGATTTTTTATACAATACGAAATTTCAATAAAAATAGCTAAGATGAATAAAAAAACCCTGTTTGTATTAAAATGTACCTATATTTTTTTTTATCAAATATAGATTTTAGATTCTGAGTGAAACGATGAATGTATTGATTTTACAATGATGTGTGTTTTTTTTTATTTTTTTATTTTTTAATTTTTAATTTTTTAATTTTTTTATTTTTGTGTCTGTGTACACGATAAGTAGTCGAAATAATGCTTCGATTTACGACTTCAGTATCTTGTTCGATTGGAAAGTGAATATCGTTGGTGCGTTGGGGAGGTCAAAATTTAAAATTCCCAATAGTTTTCACAAGCGCCGGGAAAAAACAACATAAAAATTAAGGAAAAACGGGAATTTTTACGCAAAATTGGTTTTCCAAAAAATCGATTTTGGTTATTGGTGTAACTCTAAAACAAATGAACGTATATACATGAAATTTTCACTGGTTGTTTATATTTGCATTTTCTATACACGATAACATTTTCAAAATATTTTGATTTATTTTGAACTGTTTAGGGACATTCTCATTTTCCATTTTTTTTTAGTTTTTTTTCTAAAAATATCAATAAAATTTTATTTATTGGTTGCGAAAGCTTGAAAATTTAATAGAAGGCTCCTAATATGTTGTTTCAAAGGCAGATGAAAAATATTAAAAATCCTTAGTCACAATTTTTTTTATAAGCATTTAAAAATCAAAAATTGACAAAATATGGAAAAATCACGAAAATTAGCAAATTATTTTGAGTTAAGAATTCGTAAAAACTTTCTTTTTAAATCTAAGATTTGAAAATAAAACACAAGATTCCTTATAAGATTATCTACCTTTATCAATAAAAAAATCTCTACCGGACAGTCAAATTAAATTTTTATGAGCGATTGAAATTCAAATTTTTACAACATTGGATTTTCACTCGATTACTCATGTAGCGATTTCCTTATTTTGTTGCAATTCAAAAACGAACAACTGTAGATACATGAAAATTTCACTGAATGTTTAAATTAGCATTTTCTATACACCATACAATTTTGAAAATATTTTGACTCTTTTTGAGCTGTTTACGGATATTATCATTTTTCAATTTTTTTAGTTTTTTTTTCTATAAATATCAATAAAGTTTTATCTGTTGGGCCAAAAAGTGTAAAAATTTAATACAAGGCTCCTGATATATTGTTACAATAGCAGTTGAAAAATATTAAAAATACATAGGCACAGTTTTTTTTTATAACCATTTAAAGATCAAATTTTGACAAAATTTTCAAAATCTCGAAAATTATCAATCATTGTAATTAATAAATTATAAAATGTTCAGTTTTTATAGTTAAGGATTACAAATTCAACACAAAGGTTCTCATAAACAGTTCATACTATAACCAAAAAATCTAAAAATATATGAACACACTTATTTTTTACAGACATTTTAAATTCAATTTTGGACGATATTACATATTAAAAAAACCTAGAATAACTATTTTAGTTATTTTGTTGTGATTGAATAATATTATTCGTGGGTACTTGAAACTTCTAAAGTGTACTATTATATATCTATGATAGTATCACGGTTTTTGTTGATGTATAACGCGTTATAAGTATCTAATGGATATTGTGATATGATTAATTTGGAATTTATTATAGGTACCTATTATAGGTCAATTTTTTGTTTAATACCATAAATATGTATATAATATGTCTGATACATAGACTGACATACCGTCACTGCTCAGAATCGTTTTTCTTATACAATGATATTATATCATTGAATTCAAATTTAATACCATCCATTATACAGTGACCCACTTGTAACCTACTGTACAGCAGAGCGACACCTACTTGCCCACCTTTTTTATTACATTTTTTTTCATTGATTTTTTATCCAACAGAATTTATTTAAGAATTTAATTTAATTTAAATTGTTTGTAAAAAATATACCGAGAGAATACAAATCTCTTTGATGAAAAATTCATAATTTAAAAGATCTATAATTTAAAAAAAAAAATTAATAAAAAATGTTGGATAAACCATATATATTTTATAAGAAATCGTTGTTGAATTGAAATTTAAAAAAAAATGTTTCATAAAAAATCAATAAAAAATATGTAATAAAAAAACAAAATTAATAAATAATCGATTTTTGATAAAAAAATGTTTACATGATAAAAAAATGGAAATTGAATTAAAATCTATACTGGGTGATTCTTTTATCAAACAACACTCATTATTTCAAAAAGTGTAAATTTTTTTGAAGATATTTTTTTTACATAGTTTCAAGTCGCTTATAAAACAAGTTTTTATTAAAAAATTATATTTTAAATTATTTTTTATCCTTATAATTTTTTAAGTTTTTTACTTTTTTGAATGACAACATAGGGTTTTAATTTTATATTCTAAAGTAAAATATTTTTCTTAGTATTTTGATACATGAATATTGAATTTGGGTTGAGTAGTTTATGAGTTATAAGTATTTAAAGTTTAGACGAGCGATGAAGTGGACAAACATCTAGAAAAAAATATGTATATTTTGCAAAATTAACAAAAAAATCCATTTTTGATAAAAAAAATTCGTACTTTTAATCGATTTTTTATTAATTTTTTTTATTGATTTTTCATCGAAACTATTTTTTATTGAATTAAATTCTTAATAAAAAATCGGTTAAAAACGATAAAAAACGTTTTTTTAAAAAAGTATGAATTCTTTTTATCAAAAATTGATTTTTATTTTGTTAATATTGTATAATATACATATTTTTTGTAGATTTTTTATCAAACAGAAATTTTTTATGATTAAATTTTATTAGTTTTTTATTAATATTCTTTAATAAATAAAATTTTTTTAAACTAGATTTTTAAATTATGAATTTTTCACAATACTGGGTGATTCTTTTATCAAACATCACTCATTATTTCAAAAAGTGTAAATTTTTTTGAAAATGTTTTTTTACATAGTTTCAAGTCGCTTATAAAACAACGTTTTTATTAAAAAATTATATTTTTAAATATTTTTTATCCTTATAATTTTTTAAGTTTTTTACTTTTTTGAATGACAACATAGGGTTTATATTCTAAAGTAAAATATTTTTCTTAGTATTTTGATACATGAATATTGAATTTGGGTTGAGTAGTTTATGAGTTATAAGTATTTAAAGTTTAGACGAGCGGTGAAGTGGACAAACATTTCGCGGTGTAACCCCGAACCACTCCACTCCGCTCGTCTAAACTTTAAATACTTATAACTCATAAACTACTCAACCCAAATTCGATTTTCATGAATCAAAATACTAAGAAAAATATTCTGCTTTGGAATATAAAATTAAAACCCTATGTTGTTATTCAAAAAAGTAAAAAACTTAAAAAATTATAAGGATAAAAAATATTTAAAAATATAATTTTTTAATAAAAACGTTGTTTTATAAGCGACTTGAAACTATGTAAAAAAACATTTTCAAAAAAATTTACACTTTTTGAAATAATGAGTGATGTTTGATAAAAGAATCACCCAGTATTGTGAAAAATTCATAATTTAAAAATCTAGTTTAAAAAAATTTTATTTATTAAAGAATATTAATAAAAAACTAATAAAATTTAATCATAAAAAATTTCTGTTTGATAAAAAATCTACAAAAAATATGTAATAAAAAAACACAAAATTAATAAATAATCGATTTTTGATAAAAAAAATTTTACATGATAAAAAAATGGAAATTGAATTAAAATCTATATTGTGAAAAATTCATAATTTAAAAATCTAGTTTAAAAAAATTTTATTTAATAAAGAATATTAATAAAAAACTAATAAAATTTAATCATAAAAAATTTCTGTTTGATAAAAAATCTACAAAAAATATGTATATTATACAATATTAACAAAATAAAAATCAATTTTTGATAAAAAGAATTCATACTTTTTTAAAAAAAACGTTTTTTATCGTTTTTAACCGATTTTTTATTAAGAATTTAATTCAATAAAAATAGTTTCGATGAAAAATCAATAAAAAAAAATTAATAAAAAATCTGTTAAAAAAATCGATTAAAAGTACGAATTTTTTTTATCAAAAATGGATTTTTTTGTTAATTTTGCAAAATATACATATTTTTTTCTAGATTTTTTATGAAACAGAATTTTTTATGATTAATATTTATTAGTTTTTTAAAAAAAGGTTTAGTTTTACTTTTTTAAACTAGATTTTTTAAATTAAGAATTTTTACCATATAGTTTTTAATTCAATTTCCATTTTTTACCAGTTTTATATATTTTACCCAGTGATCAAGACTGCTACTAGGTTAGGTGAATTGTTTATAACTGGGGACATGGAGTTAACACAAATTATCTTTAGCTACAATAAATAATAATATTATATAAACGTGTTAACATTTTAATTAAATACAAATACCAGATAATCACTGGTTCTTTTATTTTGTTTATTTATCATATTATTAAATTTTACTTTTATTAGGTGAAAGTAGGACGAAAACCTGCTGTTGACCCTGATTCCATGTATACAATTATATCACAACATAACATTTTTAATAATGAAGGGTCCTTGTTAAATTCAAAAAATGGTATTTGGGAAAAGTTATCGAAGGAATTTGGTGGAAAGATCGCTCCAAAAAGTTTATATATACATATGTCGAAAGATAGAAATGGCTTACAAACTAAGTTGAAATCATTATTGTTTGGAATCGAGATCAGTGAAAACAAAAAACATCATAATATTAATGTCGAATCAGATTCATCTTTATCAAATAGTTCATTTCAATTAAAATATAATGAAGAATTTAAAATAACAATTCCATATGACACATACAGAAAAATACGACCTGAAACAAAAGTCTATAAAGATGGTGCTAAATATAGAAACTATAGTGTTTTAAAATCACATGAATGGTCTGATGTCATAAATGATGAACTATTAAAAACACACAAACTTCCGTGTAACTTTATATATAAAAGGGTTAAAGTGCATACCGACACAAGCCGAAGTAATCACTTCATTGATTTTAAAGCTCAATGTAAGGATCACTGTTGTGGCAATGACTTGGTTGGATGGAGTGATACAAAACCTAACGAAGGTGAACCTTTACATATCACTGTTTTAACTGTAAACACTAAAGGACAAGAACACCAGCATACAACAAAAAGGCCTTTAAAAGGTATAAAACGAAAAAATGTTGGTCTGGAACTTGAAAATAATTTGGCTTGTAATTGGAGAAGAGATAATGTAAAAGATATGGCATTTGGTAGCTATTCTCCCCCAAATTTATATAGGCTGCCTACTTTAAGAAAATTAAAACAGGAAATGCGAAACGAGAAGTTAGGTATCTCGAAAACATGCCCTATCCAGTCTCTCTCAGAATTTAAACATTCGTCTAGGTATGCAGGATCCATTCATTCGATTGGATTCGATCCTTTTTTTGTGCATTATTGGAGTACTCATCAAATAGCCTTATATAAAGATTTAACTAAAAGTTATTGTAAAATTTCGATAGATGCAACTGGGAGTTTGGTAAAAAAACTTAAAAGAACATCATTAAATTTGCTATCTTCAAATATTTTTTTATATGAAGCTGTTGCCAGTAGTGATTTTGGACACATAGCAGTTACACAGATGATCTCCGAAAATCATGACACTTTGTCTATTTTAAACTGGCTAAAGCAATGGATGAAAAATGGTCTTCGTGCACCTGATGAAGTTGTTTGTGACTATTCAAGAGCTCTCTTGAGTGCAATTACAAGAGCTTTTTGTGGAATAAGTGTAGAATCTTATGTTAATAATTGTTTTCAAATACTTAAAAACATTGACAATACAACTTTAGTTACATATGTTCGATTGGATGTTGCACATATGATAAAAATATTTTGCCGAATTAAATGTTTGACGGGATTAAAGAATAAAAGTCTAAAAGAATTTTATGTTCGAGGTTTTCGATTGCTTATGTATTCGGGTGATTTATCGAACTTTGAGACCCTCCTTGAAGCTCTTTTAACGGTAATGATGAGTGAAACAGATGGTTGGTCCGGTGATAGCATTACAGAATCAGAAAGATCTAGAGAGTATATTTTAAATCTTATTAAAGGTTATACTGATAATTATATTGCTACCGAAGAATACAACGAAGATAATAATGAGAGCGATAATTATGCCGATATTGATACCAGTGATGAAAACACGGAAAATTCAATTTCAAAGTTTTTAAATATGATACAAATAAGAAGCCAAAACAATTCTAATATTCGAGGCAACCGTATATCTGCGTACTATTTGCCAGAGTTAGTCACTCATGTTATAAGAATATGCAAACATTTTCCATTATGGACAAATGTAATGTGTTCCGTTTTCAACACACCATATAATGTAGCATCGTCGGCACCAATTGAAAACGATTTTAAGCAACTTAAAACACAAATTTTAAAATTCGAAGTGAAACCCATGAAGGCAGATAAATTTGTTATTACTCATCTTCAGAGTATTGAAAGTAATGCCAAATTATTTAAAAGTGCGGAACTACGAAATAAAACAAAACAACTACAGATAGATGAACAGTTGAAATCACCAACATCAATTCAAACATCAGAACCAGAAGTTATTGACGCACCAGAAATTGCGTTTATATCACAATTGAAATACACATCAGATTCACCCCACACTCCATTGTCATTTCACACACCAGATTCGTCTCATATACAAGATTTAGACTGCAATGCAAGCTGAAAATCATATTCATCTGAAAATGAAGTCGATTCACTTGCATCAACTGATTCTATGAATTATCAAGAAAATTGGAAGGTAAAAACGAAGAATTATTGAAAAAAAATAAAAAAATTAGATCGACCAAGTACATGAGTGATGCACCAGATATTGATCGTATACTGAATACACGACAATTGCGTTCAAATATGAATACTTGGCTTCAAAATGGAAATTTAACCACACCAATCAAGATTGGAAAAAAAAGGTAAATTTGAAGGATATTTTTATTATTTCTAAAAATCTCTTGTCTTTTGTTTATTATAATATAACATTTATTATATTATGTTATTCGTAGGACCTGACCTAGATTATAATGCCTCTTAAAAATGCCTTTAAAAATGGAAAAATGACTCGAAAAACCCAAAAAATACGTTATAAAAATTACTTTAAATTTATAAAAAAAAAATACAAGTGTATTTTTGTCTTTTCAAATAGTATTCTAAATAAGTATTAGTAGTATTAGTATAAATTCAAAAAAATGTGTATAAATAGATCTCATCGACTTTTACCGAAGATGGTTCAAAAGACGTGTTCAAAAGTAGGTACATAAAACAAATTTGAGACAAAACGAGCATTGCACAGTAATCTTTGGAAAACATTGCAAAGTGGATCGAAATCCTAGCCATAGATTCATTGCTTATTTTAAATCTAATTTTGTTATACTTGTAAAATAAATATAGGTATAGGTATTAATATAATATATGAATGACGTTATTATCCGATCCGTCCACTTCATGAAATTACACAACATGAATGATGTTTTGTGAAATTTATGAAATGTTAACATAATAACTATACACAGTGGAGTTTCTTCCACCATTTAGATATTTGCATAGCGAAACTAAAAACATTATTTAGAAAACAAATACTTGATTCGTTTTTAACGATTCAATTTATTTGACGATCTATCATTATTTTTTTCTAAAAAAATACATTAAACTTTCTTAAAATATTTATCATTGACTACCTACTTAATAACAAAATCCCATGAGCCCGGTGTAGACTATATAAATAATTTCTAATTACAAAACTGTTAAATATATTGTCAGCCTAAATCACACTTTAACTATCATTAATAGGTAGGCTATTTATTTATATATCTTTATGATGGAATTATATTATTTACACGTATACGAAATAGAGCAGCTATTATAAAAATAAATGCAACAAACTGTGTAACCCTACAAACATGCTAATTGCTATAGATGCTATAGATGCTTCAATACTAATATATATATTATATACAAAATAGGTAGGTACCTAACCAATTTTTAAACGGTTTTGAATTTCCTTTTATATCGGTTCACTTGATTTACTATGAAAAAACCATTGATTATATTTAAAACATTCCGAATACGGTACTATATGAATGTAACTATTTTTTCAGGTTTATAGCATATAATACTTGTCCATTTGACTCGATTGTAATGCTTATTTCTATGGCATTCCTCGAACATACAACCTACCAAGAATTTGTTAATGATAGTACAAACGAACTATTAATATTCTGTAAATTACTAGCCACCAAAGGAACAAGTCAGCACCTACAGAGAACGTTTAAAATTACTGTCCACGATTTTCGAAGAGGAGGCAGGTGTCACAAGCATATTTGTCATCGATGCCAAATGTAACGTGCTACACATTGTAACAAAATTATTAAGTGATATACCATCAGCAATTGAAAAAATAAAATGTGAAAAAGGATGCACTTATAATGACTTAGCATCTCCATTTATTATAATTAAACTATCAAATGGAGTGGATTTACTACAGAACGATATTAATAACTATTTAAGTCCACAATATTTTCAATGTACCCAGTGTTGTGATGGCATTGCATCATCATCAAAATATCTGGGACAACATTTATTTATTGATGTTGAGATGTACTATGAAAAAAAAATGATGAGTCTGGAAAAATTACCAGTTGAAATAATGGCCCAAGGAAAAAGGTATGTAAAATTAACAGACTTCTAATTTTGAATAACAACAAATATGATTGGAATTAAACCCTAATACCACAGGTTTTTTACTAAAATCAAAAGATTATAAATATATGAATACAAATATGACAACATAATATAACTTTAATTAATTATGTGACTATATAATGTTAGATTGTATATTTTTTACGAAAAATCATGTTAAAAAAATTGTATTTAACAGTTTATTTTCTTTAAAATATTAACTTATTAATTGAATATTATTTTTTAGATATTTGTTGGTTGGTGCTGTGCATTATGCTTTTGACCATTATATTGCATACATAAGAAAAGTCAATATTTGGGAAGTACATAATGACTTAACAAAAAAAATAAAATAATTAAAAAAGGTGAAATCAAGCCACATGTTTTATTGTATGTTTTGAATGATTAATTTTTTTTATATTTTCCTTAAAATTAATTATTAAATTAAAAAAATATGTTGACATTTTTTTTTATACATAGAAGAAGCAGATTTTTCTTTTATATACCCGAATGTTATGTTTTAATTGTTTTTATATAATATAGAACGAGCAGATATTTTATTCTTTTTATACCAGAAGAAAAAGGTATTTATTAACTTTATATTATGTATTAAAAAGTATTTATATACATGAGCTACAATGTATTTTTTTTTATTTATAATATATTACAATAACATCAATGATATTGCAAAAAAAATAATAATTAAAAGTTAGAGCTCATGTTAAAACATCGACGAATAAATATTGTAACACTCAATCCTAGCAAATATCAAAATAATATATTATTATTATAGGTATTACATTCTTACCTATCACAAGTGTCAGGTTACGTTTTTTTTTCATTCAATTTTAAATAATGGTTTAAAATAAAACTTCGTATTAGATAAGTTGTAGAAATTAAGGAACTCCTATAATATTATAATTAAGTATTATTATCTTAAAAAAAATTGGGATTATTATTTTGTTTTTATTATTATTTTATTATTTTATTTTTTACTAGCCAGCCCCTTCCCCCACACAAACATTTTGATATGGAGTTGCAAATTACCAAAATCGCGTTGCAAATATTTGCAAATAAGTTGCAAAATATTGGCATATGTTTGGAGGGGATCAGGTAAAGTCGGGGGGCCAGCCCCCCCCACACAAAAATATTGATATCTGTTAAAGTATGGAGTTGCAAATTACCAAAATCGCGTTGCAAATAGTTGCAAATAAGTTGCGAAATATTGGCATATGTTTGGAGGGGATCGGATAAAGTCGGGGGGCCAGCCCCCCACACAAAAATATTGATATCTGTTAAAGTATGGAGTTGCAAATTACCAAAATCCGGTTGCAAATAGTTGCAAATAAGTTGCAAAATATTTACATATGTTTGGAGGGGATCGGATAAAGTCGGGGGGCCAGCCCCCCCACACAAAAATATTGATATCTGTTAAAGTATGGAGTTGCAAATTACCAAAATCACGTTGCAAATAGTTGCAAATAAGTTGCAAAATACTGACATATGTTTGGAGGGAATCGGGTAAAGTCGGGGGGCCAGGTGAAGTTGGCCCCCCTAAAAGTAAATCGTTGATTTTGGGGAAAGTATGGAGTTGCAAATTTCCAAAAGCTTGTTGCAAATAGTTGCAAATAAGTTGCAAAATATTGGCATAGGTTTGGTGATGATCGGGTGAAGTCGGGGGGCCAACTTCACATACATCGCCTAACCTACTCGGACACAATTTAAGATGTGAAATACAGTCGAAACATCAACTCTTAAGCCGTGCGTCTACGGAGCGACGTAAGCCGATATATTCGATGTACATCGATGTAATCGCATATAATTCGCTTGTAATACGCGCATCTCCCATATATATATTTAACGGAGCGAGTGAAAAGCGTTTTCCGTTAATAATTATTAAATCAATATGCAAAAATTAAATTATACACGTAAATACATTTATATATACGCATGTATAATTTCTAAACGCGATTGCGAAGCGAACCCACCGATGTCGTAAGAAAAGCGTATATATACGTGTACGTGCCGAGCCGTTGTGCATATCGCTTATCTGTGCAACGGTGACCGTTGTCCACTTTATCTCCCGTGCATCCATACCCCATACATTATGTCTAATTAAAACATTATTATAATTATTAATTACTATTTATTGTCTTTGTTTCCATTTGCTTATATGTCAAATGTCTTTGTAGATTGTTCATGTTATCAGTGTCTTGTTTTTAATCTTTTCGGTATCATATTATGCTTCTTCGCTCTTATATGTTTCTCTTTTTACTGTTCATACGTATCAATTTGTTCTTTGCCACTTCGGCACCCGTATTTTTTGTTCTTTTGTCGTCACCATTGCGGCACGATCATCGATTGAACTTAAACACTATACCGTCGCTGGCTAATATAGCCACACATATTGCTGTTCAATAAATATACACTCCACCAACAATAAGTGAGTTCTTTTTGTCTCTTATTATTATCTGATCCTCACCAACGCGTGTACGAGACATATTATATTGTACGTGTGTCATCACCCCGTCATTCCTGCGAGACCGTCGATTCTTTGTCGATTGCTGATAGTCGTTGCGAGCCGCGTACGCGGTCTTCACGTATTGGTCTCCCAGTCCGCATAAGTCCGCCAGCATCCGGCATGGTGTGTGTGAGGCCGCCCTGGTCTACCAACTTGCTGCCCCGCTGCTGCGTAAGTCCGCCAGCACCCAACTGAGGGTGTGTGAGAGGCCGCCACGGTCGTCCAGTCGCGCCACTCATCGACGAATCTATCCTCCCACTGCACCTGCCTTAATTTTAATTACCCTTAAGTAATAGTTAGTAAGAAATGCCCGATTATATGTGAGCCTCGTCGGTCATTGCACCAGTGGCACCACACCGAACTGACCAAGAGGACAACCCCACCCAATACTTAATAAACTGCTTCCGTCCTGTCATAACTTCCGTCTTACCACCACAGGTTGCCGGTCCTACGTTTCATGCAAAGCAAACGGTCTGATAAGTTGCCTACCACTCAGGTTAAGGGGCACATCGATCCTGTAAAAGAAGTTGCGGGTATAAAGTATCCCGTCCGATTGAAGTCAATCCAAGTAGCACCTTTGTTCATTACAATACGGCTTTAGAAAGACGTCAACTACACGATTCGGGCACGAACGGCGTGCAAAAAGACGAAACTGTCGGAGAAAACGAAAAAAATCGGCAAAAAAGTCCAGCTGGGAGCGTATTTTGCGATCGACATTGCGACGGCTACGGACAGCGCACGGATATAAACCACCCACCGGCGGCTTCGAGAGATCGCGAGCCACGCGAATCGAGTATAAAAAAATGCGAAAAACGATAGAAAACGGTCGAAACCGTGTGAAAAGAGTAAATTTTCGAAAATTTCAAAAATCGGCGGAATGATAAGAAAAGAAGTGATAACGCGGGGCCGGGCGACGGAATTTTCTGATTGGCGTTCCTTATTTGCTGCGTCGTGCCTGTTGGACAAAACTGGGGACTAACCTCGTTTTATAATATAAGAGACTAGCTCTAAGTGAAACTCGGGGCCCGTGGAACTCGTTGAGAGTGGGTACCGATTTTGGAGATCATTTGTTCAGTCGTTGGAAATATAAAAGAATAAAGAATTATAAAGCCTGTGATAAGGAGTAGTGATATGGATTGGAGATAAATTATTATCTTGTATCTTGTGTATTTGATTGTCTAGCTATCAGTTATAAAATCACATAGGTAAGCGATATGCGAAGCGTATACTATCAGGTATGCTCTCCACCTGCGGTGGATTGCGGACCCCGTTAGTTGCGTAAATAAGTGAATAATCAAAAATATAGTTTCTAGTTGGCCTATGAGACTCGCTGAATTAGGGGGTACCGATTTTGGAGACAATGTTGTGGGAATTATAAAATTCAGAAAGGTTGTAAGACGAAAGTTTAGGATTTGTGATAAGAATTAGTGATATGGATTTGAGATAAATCTTGACGCTTTGACGGGAATGTTTAAAAGTTTGAGCGTCTAGCAATCCGTCACGAACATTGTAAATGGATACGATCAGGGGCGTCATTTGGGGGGGGGGGGCAGACTATGGCAAATGCCCTACTCTAAGAAATTTTAAGAAGTCGGCAATTCTTTATCCGGTGATCAAATGCTAAAATCGGTACTATTTTGTATTGAGAAATCAGATAATCTAAATGGTTTATGGTTTATTAAAATGTTGGGAAACACTGGCTCCTCGGCTTATGATAATCGCTAATGCGCAAAACAAGAAAAATTATAAAAATCATGGATTTACAACAAATTGTTAGTGTAGATAACATCGAACGCCAATTGCCGACTTCCATATTTCCGTAATACATGATGACATCTAATCACTAATCAGTACAACTAGTATTATTACTTCTATTATTGTTATTAATTATTGTACAATTTAGAATAATAGTATCTGTTCAATTGATTATAGTCAAAAATTGCTTATGTTTTGGACGGTGTAACGATGTAACGTGTTTGTATATTTGATATATTTGTATATTGTGCTCATAACTCAAACGTGATTGTGGTTTATTACTTAGTAATTAAAATGAGTGAAGTAGAAGTTTCTTTAAAAAAAAGAAAAAGAATTAAACTAGAATGTTTGATTTGTGGCAGTGTGTTTGACGACGACTATCGTAGCAAACACGAAAATAAAATACATGGAGGAAAACGTGTACGGGTTAAACACGTCGGAGCACCAATAATCCTTTTGATTTAGCTCGAAAAAATTTCCAAAAACAAGTAATTATTTAATAATTTGACTTTGATAACCTACTGAAATTATTTACTGTATATTTATTATACTTACTATTTCATCGTGTTTATCATCATGTCATCATAATTCATTAATCATTTTAATCCCTTACATGTTTTGTTCCGAAAAAATATTTTATTGATAGTCTATATGTCTATCGTAGTATCGTCCATAAAATTAAATACATAGGTAACCTACATTTTTTTTAATATTATTAAGTCGGCAAATTTAATCAGTTGCCCCACCCTCTCAAAATCTGAAATGACGCCCCTGGATACGATCTCCAGGATCTCTAGGCGTTTGTCAGCTGCTTTTCGTTGTTGAAATTGTTAAAAAGTGTAGAGTCGATATGTGTATTTGATTGTCTAGCTATCAGTCATAAAATCACATCGGTAAGCAATATGCGAAGCGTATATTATCAGGTACGCACTCCACCTGCGGTGGATTGCGGACCCCGTTAGTTGCGCATATAAGTGAATAATCAAAAATATAGATTCTAGTTGGCCTATGAGACTCGCTGAATTTAATGGTACCGATTTTGGAGTAAGAGTCGTTTGAATTATAAAAGTAGCGACAGTCGAAAGACAAAAGTTTAGGATTTGTGATAAGGATTAGTGATATGGATTGGAGATAAGGCTTGGCACTTTGGCGGGAATGTTTAAAAGTTTGAGTGTCTAGCTATCAGTCATCAACGGTGTAAGTACGCATAATATTTTACACCTCTTTTTTTGTGGTTTTTGGGGCTGTCCAAAAGTTTGAAGTAAAAAAAAACCATACACCTAATCGATTTTTTAAACTATCAGCGCACTTTGTTCAACGTGTAATTATGATCTATAGGGCACCAGCACTTTTTGTAAGTAAAAAAGTGTACGTCGATAATTCGATTATTAAGTCGATATTTATGAAGTTCATTAATTTACAAAAAATAGAAAATCCCAAAGTATAATATATATAAATGTGTGTTTATTGTATGATAAATGATAATAACATATTATAAACACAATTAGGTGTAATAGTAAATTACACTGTCTTAATGTACCTAATTATTTCCAAGAAAATAAAATATATGCGATCATTGTTATGATCGGATCAAGGCTATTTAGTGCATGTATAATTAACAAAATTAATCATAGGGATGTGAATATCAAAATCCATGTGAATATGGTACATTGCCATTTTTGTTGTTTTGTTAAAAAATATTATATGTTTAGTATTCATACCTATCTATTACATTGTTTTTAATAAATGTAAACTTAACCTAACTTGCAGTATGTCATTGATACTATTAAAATTATTTATATACAGGGTGATCCATTTAAGTGGGTACACTAATTATCTCGAAACGTATTAACTTTTTTTGAATTTTTTTTTTTTAAATTTCTAGGTTTATGTTTTTCTAAAACCGTATAATATTTTAATTTTTTCACCCTTATATTTATTAGTGAAACCACTAACAACTTTTGATTTTCAAATGGTAACATATAATAAAAATATCATGAATTAATAATACCATTTTTATTGTGAATTTACGCGTTAACATTTTTATTTTTCGATGATTCGTTTGCGAGATACAGCTCCTCAAAATATTGGTGGTTTTCAAAATATTTTCAATAATTGTAAAGATCAGGATTCAATCATAAATTTGATATCGTTGAACCCAAGGTGACAAAATAAATTACAATTAATTATAGACTACCATTGTACTTTGAACCCTAATCATTTGTTAACTTATCGACTAATTGGACATACCGAATTACCAATGAATGATAAATAAAAACTGGAAATATATCATGACAAATTTATTTTAATCACAATTTCACAGATAATTATTTAAAAATTAAAATGGTATCACCACATAATTATATCTTATTACCACTAATGACTAAGGTATACCGGCTTGATAAGTCCGTGACTGGTAATATGATTATAATATTATGCAGAAAGTAAATAATAAATACCCATATTTAGGAGATAATGCACAATTTTATTGTCACGATTTAAGATAGTCCTATCAATTATCTTAAATAATATTGTTCAATGTTCTCTGATATTGTGAATGATATGAATGTTGTATGATAATAGTAGAAAATGAAATAGAATATTAGAATAATACTATAATAGGTATTATAATTTTACAGCACTATTTAAGAATTTAATTAATTAATTACCTATCTAAAATCGTGTTTTACAGTTACACTATTTGAAAATCCCAAGAGTCCAAGACCATTAATTAATAAGGATTTGAAACAAAAAATGTATGAAGATCCAATTACATAAAATTCTTGGATTTTTTATTTTTAATATGTGTTCAAAATGTTGACCATTTTGTGACATACAAAATGTCATACGTTTTAAGACATTTTTTCATAATATCAGAAACAGCATTCTTCACAAATCCCCAACAAAAAAAAAAATCCAAAGATGTCACGTCTGGACTACGTGCTGGCCATTGAATTTCCTGGACTAAGGAAGGGTACCCATCCAGTTATCTTAAAAATACAATTTAAATTAAATGTAATACTGATTTGTATAAATTGTATCCATAACATATTGGGTTAATGCAAATAAATACCTATATGAATATAAATGAGAAGAAAATTGTGTAACTTTAAATATTATATGTATAATATTAAAATTTTTATAAGTAGCAATCAAACAAAATATGATGATAATGATAATTACCTCCGTAAATGTTGTTTAAATAGTCTTGAACCTGCCGGCATTTATTGGCCGGAGCACCATCTTGTAAGCTTATGTAAGAATAGGATCTCTAGGTGGGGCTATTCGTTTGAAAACCGAAATTTTTTTTTCTAACTGAATGTATACCTTGATCCTTAATTAACATACTGTTACCTATTTTTTCAGTTAAATTGGTTATAATAACCAAAATATTGGTTGTATTTGAAAATGTATACCTATTTTTTAAATTGTCAAATAAAAATCAATTACAAAAAAATATAGTATAATAAAAATCAATAGGTATGGTACAGTTTTAAAGTTTACAATACAGTATACACACATATAAATACTAAACAAATAAACACCAATATCTTATAAAAATAAATTATTGAGTTTGATGTCTTATAATACTGTCCAGTACAAAATTTGAAGACAATAATTTTTAAATTGATTCTGTGGTTTAAACGATATTTCAATATGTACAAATATACTTAATAGCTTTAAAACATAGTAAGCGACTAATAAAAAATTACATAGAAAATGATACAATTTTTTTTAATCACACAATATAATACAGGTATATGCTGACATTAATTTCAGATGGTTTATGATAAATTGACTAGGCTCATTACCCATTTGTAAAATCTCTTCAGAGGCGCATACAATTAGCTACCTAAGAAATTGTTTTATATACCTTATTATTTATTTAAATTAAAGCATATTCAGCACACCCCTATGATACAACTGACAAAAGTTTAAAAATGTAACTAATTCTATATAAAATGGGGTGATTAGAGCCATATTTAAAATGTTATTTTCACAATTTAACAATTTTTTATTGAATATATTTTTTCAATATAATATTAATTTAAAATTTAACTTTAACTTGTAGGTCTTGTTTTTATGATTTAGCTTCTAATAGGTGATTTTTTTTTTTTTCAATTACCATTCAAAACTATTTCACGTTAGTTTTGAATTAATTGTAGCAAGTTAATAATCATAATTTTAAATATACATAATATATGGTGCCTAACCTATAAGTACACATCTAGCATATTGTAAATGTAATTTTAAATGCATACTAATTGAACAACTTTTTTTCAATTACCTATATTCTTTAATTATAAACAACTTAATTCAAAATTGGAAATTTCCACATATTACCCCATTTTATATTTATAATATTGTGAACCACTTAAATAATTTAAAATAATTTAATAGTGAAAGACTATGAATAGTTAAATATTTCAAATTTAAATTTATATAATATTATGTTTTTTTAACAATACAATAATTATGAATATTGTTACAAACAATTAGGTAATATGTAAAAAACAACTTAGCTATTTCAATATGTCGTGACTGAAATCACCCCATTTTATATTTCTATTATTATGAACGGGAGCGCGTAAAATGTCCGAAAATATTTTGTCCGAACAGTATTTTGGCCGAAAAATATTTTATCCGAAAAATATACATTAAGAAAAGTATTTTGTCAGAACTATATTTGATACGAAAAATATAATGCCAGAAGCATATCTTAGCCGAAAAATATTGTCATCGAAAATAATAAAGCAGAAAATATTTCATCCGAACCGTATTTTATCCGAAAAATATACTATAAGAAAATATTTACAAAGAAAAATATTTTATCCGACCCGTATTTTAGAAGAAAAACATTTCATCCGAACCGTATTTTAGTAGAAAAATATTTCATCCTCACCGTATTTCATCCGAAAAATATAGTATACGAAAATATAAACGGAGAAAAATATTTCATCCGAACAGTATTTTATCCGAAAAATATTTCATTCGAACCGTATTTAATCCGAAAAATATTTCATCCGAACTGCATTTTATCCGATAAGAGTCGTTATCATTTTGTTGTTATCAAGCAAAAATCTGTTATCTAAAATATGCGCGGCAATTCGTATTTTGATTTTTGATGGCTGAAACCCAATTAATTTGATATTTAACTTTATACAATGTAGGACGTTGGTGCAAAGAGATCTATTGTGCTTCACAATGCCATTGACCTTATTAACATAAGACCAGAGAATTTATGACATGATTTAAATATAATAGGTAGGTACTTTATTACAGTATAGTACATTAGTACTGTACTACTTCCATAGTACTATGAAAAATATCCAAATACAAAAATATAAATAAAGAATTATTAATATTCTCCTATAAATTGAAGAGAAAAAATCTTTCTTCAATTCACTTTAGTATGGTTTACTTATATGAGTGAACCGTATAGAGTAACATATTTAACCATTGCCTTATATTCATCATGAGTGACAGGGTTTTTTTTAATAATTTAAAACCAACATTAATTAATGCATAGATCTACAATGCAAAAATAATTGGAGAGACAGATAATTTTGAGCTTTTTTTTGAAACAAATTAATTTATTAGGTTATGGATTTGTAAAAAGCAAAACAACAAAATATGATGGTAATTAATATTTTTATTTGAAATTACAAACAAGTTCAGTGTTGTAAAGAATACTTTTAAAAAGTATTTGAATAAATGCTCAATTATATATTTTTTCAAGTATTTTTACTTAATCTAAACCTCTACTTTACAATACTTTTGGTTTTTAAAGTAGGTTTGTAATTATCAATTAACATAGTAAGTTTAGTAAGTTTTTTAATTAATACATACTAAAAGTCCATCAACAATATAAATATATAATTATATACAATAACATATCATAAAATGACTAAATTAATATTTCTCTTAAACTCACTTAAATAATTCACAAATAAATCAACATTGTATATTATATTGGCCCATTTTACAATACGATACATCAGAGAATTAGACATATTAAATTGGTTGTTGCTACAGGCAAAGAAAATAATTTATTCTACACATCTTAAATCATGGACAATAATTCAGGCCTATGAATCAAATTATTGAGCAGTTTATACAAAAAATATAAGTTTTTATTCTTACTTCCGAATTAGCTAAGTTTAAAAATTTAAGTATAAACTTATTTAAATATACTTATAGGGGAAGCTTCTAAGTACATATTTACCTTAGAACGTGGAGAAATTCCCATTGAGTTTATGGGTTGTCCATTCATCATAAAAGATCATATTAATTATGAATGTATTAATGGGCCAGAAAAAAAACCAAAAGACAATTATTTAACTGTAAGTAGAGTTAAAATAATATTTACAATATTAGATAGGAATCATACATTGAATATTATAATTTAATAATATTATTAAAATTATTTATATTTTTATAAAATAGAATGATCATACTACAGATACAAAAAAAAAGTTTCATTTGCATAGCACAAAAAAATATAATTGTTCAGCAGTTTTGACAAGAATACAACTAATGTATTTCCCCGAATATGCAATAACAGAGTCTTCACCAACTAAGTGTAAGCTTAAAAAACAAGTACTATAAGTTTTTTAAATTGGAATTTGACATTAAATGTGGTACAAATAATGGAGTTGAATCTGAAAATAAATTATTAAAACATTTTAATTTTTTTTAATTTTTGATAAAAATGGATATTGAGATGGGAAAACCAATTGTTACAAAAAATAAATATCTAATTCATGTTTCCTTACCTTCAGTACACAACAACGTAATAGAAACTTCTCTTTTAAATCGTTCAATAGATAAATCTGTTTATGACGAAATATCAAATTAGTAAATAATGGATTTTCAAATGTAAAAAATGTTCAGTCAATGTTGAAAGATTTTGTTGAACGTTCACATTCAAAACCATCAATTTTGTCAAGAGCATTTTACTATATATGACTGTTTTGTCATAGCTCAAATTATATACAGTGAAAAAAGAATAAACAAACTTACATTATTAGAACACCAGTTTGAAGTACAGAGTGAAAATGGGTCACAATGTATATGTAGTAGATTTTACTATACCAAGTTGTACCTACATGCTTAGATTTTCAAAAGTATCATTGGCCATGCAAACATATATGTGCATTGTTCATATATGTACCAGGTTTTTCATTTAATGATCTACCTGATAAATTCAAAAATAATGTTTACATATACCTACAGACCCTATAGGTAGGTACTCAATAACCAGCCCACAAGAATAAATAAGTACAATTGATCTAAATATGCAAAATACTACAACTGCTGCTACTACAAGATTAATATTAAAAGAACATAAAAGTACAAGGGCTGAAAACAAAGATAATAGGTAACAGTAACCTACCAATACAAATTAGAGAAATTCTGAAAAAAAATACAGACCTGACTAACTTAATAGACCAAAGAGAATATTCTGCAGAATGGTTACAACAATTAAAGGTTCTAAATAGTGTTTATGAAAAGATGAGTGGTATGGCAAATAAAGAAGATGGGCTAAACTTATTACCTTCTAAACATAATTCATCAGCATTATTAGACTTGCCAAAAAGTACAAAAAAAAAAAGAACTAACCAACAAGACAAATTAATATACTAATATACTATTGACAAACATACTTTGTATAGTATTTTTTTTTACAAAATTGTGTTATACCTTTTTGTTTTATATGAATTAATAAATAATATATAAATTGTGAATACCTACCTAATTAGTAATTAATTGTATGAGATTTTATGAGACAACAGATTTTTGCTTGATATTTGATAGCTTTCATTAAATAATATAATTTATTAAGTTAATTGTTATTGAATTATTTTATTTATAAAATGTATTATTATTCAACTATGTTATTTAATAAATTTGTTATTAATAAAAAATTATTCTTCACACCTTTATTCAAAAATATAATAATTATTATCAGAGAAATTGTATAAAAATAAACTAGTGTACCTACCTATTACATTTTTTTAAAATATGATTTAAAAATTAAAAAACAATGTACCTATTTTTATTGATAATGAACTCTAGAGGTCTAGAGATTGGCAAATTTAATTTAAAGCATGTCATTTTAAGAAATGTAGAATTGAAAGTTTTCTATATTTTTAATATGAGTGGTATAACAGAGAATTTAACACTGTTATTTTATAATTAAAATATCTAACATAAATATTACTATGTATTTTCCATTGAAATTGACTATCAATGTGCAAACCTAAGTATTTAATACCATCCATTTTTCCAATATCTGTACAGTTATAAGCAATTTATAAAATTATTAACTACACATAATCCTAAATGATTAATAATTTTAAAATCGTTTTTAAAGGCTAAATTTTTGTATGTTGAAGACAATGTGTTTAGTTAAGTTCTAGGAAGTTAACTTCGTTAATCAGTTTCAAAAACATACATACTACATACATATTAATATCAATTGTAAATTCATCAGAATAATATTATCATATAAGCAGTATAAACTTAGAATTTGCATCTACTTGACTAAAATCTATAGATTATATTTGATGTATAAGGTACATATTTAGGTACATAAGACACAAACATAAGTACATAATGTATAAATTATAAAACTAAGATTCTAAATATTTATTTAAAAAAAATATATAGCAGGAATTTAAAATAAAAAATAATATATTTTGTATATATTTTTTGTCATAAGTTTATCGTTAAATAGAAGCAAAAAAAAAATATTCAAATATGCATAAAAATAGACAAAATATAATTTTAAGCAGTATGAGCTGAAGAATACATTGTTGAGTAATAGGGATGGGACAGTGAATCATAGTTCAACTTGTTTATTTGTTTGTAACCGCCACAGACGAGTTCATTCCGTTTTTTTTCATTAAATTCAAATATAACACAATCTATTACAGTAACCCACTTGTAACCTACTGTACAGCAGAGCGACACCCACTTGCCCACATTTTTTATTACTAAGTTTTCCAAAATATATCCAACAACAAAACCAAATCCTTTAATATTAGTCCCATCTAACTAAAACCTTCGAAGGGTCGAAGCAGAAGCGTCCTTAGACCATTTCCCAATTTGTAAAAGTTTTTAAACTCAAATATTAAGGGGGTGAATGTCGACTTCTAAATTTGAATTTTTCAATAAAAAAGAAATTGGCGGGCAAATATGTTTTGCCAAAATTCTCAAACTTAGAATTGAGATGCCACACGGATATTTGTTGTCTCCATCTTACAAGTGCATAACACAGCAAATTTAAGCTCAGTAGATCACATTAAGCTCCGTTAGTTTAATATTTAGAGTGAAACAACAATTATTATGAAGCCTGATGGCATAAAATCTATGTTCTTATGTTGGTTTTTTAAGATTAGGTAGGTACTCAGTTTTTAAGTGAGTTAAGAGCATTTTTTATTTATGGTATATTATATAGGTAAGTACGCATAATTTTCAAAAAAAATTAAAGTATCGTAAAAAACCAACGAGAGAACACAGACAATGTTGTTATCGAATAAAACGTAGTCAGTCGCAATATGGGTCCCGTAAAGTACAAGACGTGTTTGTCGATAGCCGACAAAAAAAAAGTGATCGCGGATTATTCAAACACTCGATAAATCGAAAACCTCTATAAATCGAATTTTTAACTCGGTCCCCTTAATTTCGAATTATTGAGTGACTACTGTAATACCTATTGTTATTTTTGTTTATTTATGTTTAAACATTTTTTCGTAAATTCGTGCACCTCATTATAATAATTTTTATTATTAATGTCATGCTTAAAAAGGACATGAATCATCGGGTTGATATCTTTGGTCGCATTCACATTCGGAATGGTTGAGATTTTGAGAACGTCTGTAATATTAAGAAGGAATATTAAGAGAGTAGAGAAAAACATACTAAAAATACCTAAATACCTAATAATGCTGCGAATCATGCATTCAGGAATGAAGATGATTGGTTTAAGTAGGTACTAGATATGTAATTTTGTACAAATTTGAATTTAAAATGTTTATATAAAATTACTGTGTTCATATATTTTTTGGATTTTTTGGTTACAGTATGAACTATTTATGAAAATCTTTGTTTTATAATTTTTTAAGGTACCTACTGGTCTAGTTGACCCCCGCCAGGAAGGCAATTCCCCCGCCACTCGTATTTTTGATGTTATAAAATGTATAATAATATACTGCATTATCTGAGTGCAGATAAAAAAGGTACGAAATCATATACGTTAGGTATTTGTGTGAAATTCTTTAATTAGATATTTAAAGAATTATATTTGGTAAAATCCGTGTAATAAAATTAATAATTATATAAGATAGGTATAACAACGGGTGCCGTATACAATATTATGAAGTACCTACCTCAGTTATTCAGTTGTCGTCATCTGAACAAAAAGAAAATGAATTTCCGAAAAATTTATAGTGACGTGCATGATGTTTCATCGGCAATAATTTTTTTGTAAAACCAAAATATTATCCATAAGACTAGTACTTGTGACAGTGGACACGAAATGGTTTTGGATACACAAAGGGGTCGGTGGCGATGTCATTTAAGATCATGTCGAGCAGAAAAAGGTCTTTTATTATATTCATAATTTATTATTATTATTTTTATATTTTATTATATTAAATATTTATTCATATATGAATTATTCTGGACATAGCAGAGTTTTGGCCACCTGCATAATTTTTATTTTATTTATTATTACTATATTTTTTATATATTTTTATTTTGATCGCTTGAATTGTTCTGTAAAATCATAAATGTATTATTAATCGTACATTTTTATATAAATTATTGGTTATCGAAAATACAAAATGTAAGTGGCGGGCGTCAAGTTTTTTTTGTTTTTTCCGTTGCTTTTGAAAACTACTGAAAATATAAATGTTGATCTCCCCAATCCGCCAAATAGATTCACTTTCCCATCGAACACAGTGGCGTATTAACGGGGAGGGGGGGTCCATGGAGTCCGGACCACCCCCCATTGACTTGTGTCGAGCGTACATGTTAAATGTTGTGATTTTACATGATTAAGAAAAACAAATTTTATCATACGATATGTACGAAGGATTTTGTAAAAACTTTTCGAAGCTTCGCAGTTATCAAAATTTTCAATTACTTAACGCTTTGTGTATCACCATAGACACGAATAAAAAAAAAATATTTCAATATTAATTTAAACTTACAGGCCAGGCTATAATAAATAATAACAATATAGTACCTAACCTACGGTACAGCAGAGCGACATCCACTTACCAGCTTTTTTAAAATTTGTTTATACAATAATATACTATTATTTAATAATTAAAAACTCAAACATTTTAAATCGGCCGTCACGGCTCTGTTTTTGAAAATTATCTGGACGCTCCCCATGACAAATTCCTAAATACGCCACTGAATTCGAACTGCAGTTGAAAATTGAAGCATTATTATTTCCAATTTTCACTACTTACCAGTACACACACTAAAAATCACACATCATTGTAAAATCAATATATCGCTCCGCTTAGAATGTAAAATATATCTAAAATATGTATTTATACCCAAAATATTAATTTTAAAATTAAACGAAATGCCGGCAATCCACCATAACTTCATAAACGATTATCAGCTGTCTATTCATAAAATTAATACACTGCAAATTCATCTCATCGTCTCATCGGATTATTGACAATCTTCAAGTGCTTTTAGGAAAAACGTTCCGCTGGGGACAGTTAAAAATCATATTATACGACAGAAATACTAAAAACACATTTATGTTTTGTACAAGAATATGAACTAGGTAATAACTATAAATTAGTTGATACGGCGACCGCGTATAATATATCTACCAGAGGCGCCGACTTTTAGATATTAGCGCGGGGGCAAACTCTTCTATTAAGCGAAAAAAAATTCTATAGTATCAGTATGCTGTAGTTTGCTTACCGGGAGGAGTAATTACAAAATTGTCCCTTAACTTATATTATTAACTATTTTAATACTCCTCTAGGGTGCAAAATAAAATATTATGCATGTATATTATTTAAATTTTCTTTATTGCTTTTATTTTTTTTAAATTATTTACATGAAAAAGTCGAGCGATCTATAGTATTTATAGATCATATTTAAGTAATATACAAATATACAATCGTCGATGTTCTAATGAATATTTTCATGTTATAATTTGGTATTTTAACCAAATAATTATTATTGTACACAACGGGGCACGGGGGCGAAATAATACTTTTGCCCCCGTTAAATCAATGTACGGGGGGCGATCGCCCCCTTTGCCCCCGTGGAGTCGGCGCCTATATGTATTATATTACAAATGGCTTCATAGTTCATAGTGGTCTATAATAATTAATAGTGATATTGCATTATTTCTTATTACATCGCTATACTGAATATGCGGGTTGTTAGTAGTTACTTGTTACTTTTGAATTGCGTGTTGAGTGCGGACTTCCACCTACCTACCTAATTAAAAATATTTTTAGATTGAAATATTGAATTTGATTAGGTACCTATAATATATGTTTACTGTTAGAAACCGGTTTAACTATTACCTACAACTTTATTGATGTATTATCTTATTTATCGTCGATTGAGAAGATAATATAGGAATAACCTAGTAGTTAGTACCTACCTTTTGTTATTTTTCCCAGTATTAATAAATGCAGCAGTAAAATAAAAATAATTAGGTATCTACCAGTTTATTAATACAAATAAAATTATGTACCCATGTCCGATGACCGATATGGATACGGGAACATTCAACACGGGCTATGGCAATCGGAATCGGCCATCGGGCCACAGTGCCATACCACAGCCGGTGCCCTCGCCGCGCTGGTCACTTCGCAGTTTTATGCATTCTAATTTCTAGCATTCATCCAGGTAAATTTTGCCTGGTGTTAAAACTGCCAGTTTTTTTCTTATTACGTTTATCGATATTTGTGCTTTTAAAAGTTTACGTTCTAAGTACATTTAGAAAATATGAAACGTTATTTCCAACGAAGTAGAATGTTACAGAAGCACAGCACTTACAAATTATTTATTGAGGTACGTATAATTAATTTATAATTAAATAGGTAGATATTTAAGATTTCTGGCACGTTGTAATTAGTATGAGTAACATAATTAAAATTCAACATTCATCCAGTGGCGGTTCAGGAGACTTGGTTCGGGGGGGCTAAGTTATAATTTTCAGAAAACTTAACAACAATTTTTACAACACAAATCCAAGTCTTCTATTTTTTGAATTGGCAAATACATCTATAATATGATCTATTTGACCTAAAACGTTCACTTTATTATGTACATTAATTTTTTAACAATATAACATTTTTAGGAATACAGGCTTTGGGGGGGGGAGGACCCTAGGCATTCATCTGTATAAAATATATTAAAGGTGATGAGAAATATTTAATGTGCTATATTTAATATTAATTTATAAAAAGTAGGTACCTGCCTATATAATATAGAACGAATTTATATGCTTTTTTAGTCATCAAATATGCATGCCAATATGCACTAAAACAAGTCAAAATATGCAAGAAAAAATACAAAACATGCATAGTAAAATTTAAATTTTATTAACATTTTTATAAACAAAAAGTAAAATGTATAATACAGCACAGATATATAGTTGGTACACAAATGTAATTTAATTTTTAAACATTATTTAATAATAGATTGCAAACCAAGTAAATAACATTTTAGTAAGTAGATACTGACAACAAATTTAATTCTTTGAAACATATCAATATTTGATGCTAAAACATACATATTTTAAAACTTTCTTTTGTTCTAAACACTTGGTAAGTGGAAATTGTCAAGTGTATATTTATGATTTTTTGTAAGAATATGCAAAAATATGCAGTATAAAATTTTGATATTTAATCAATCAAGTAATGATTTATGGACACTCGTTGCCTGCATATATATATGATGTTGAATATAGCTACATGAATTTTATGCAAAATCCGGTCTTTAATTATAATATTTACTAATAAAGTTCTTATTAACATAACGTATATTAGGTAATCAAAATTAATTTTATTTTGTACTAAGAAAATGTTTAAATTGTTATTCTTCCATAGGTTGTTTAAAAGAGTTGATTTAGTTGAAAATGATACCTGAAAAACTTATTGTGGCCAAATAATATATTATTTGGAAATTGGCTTTGACACCACAATAGAATGTAATGGAAATGGAACCATCTTCCTTTAATAATATGCTGTTTATCGTTCACATAAAACTATACTATGGATAGTATTTCTATACTTCTGATTTAGTATCACGTATGTATATATAATATGACCTATATATACTGTATAATATATGTACATTCATTAGTATTTAGGATTCTGTGCATTAAAACAATATTATGTTTTTATATAAGATGTAAATATATGACAGATCGACAAACAAACTAGTTGTAAATATTTGACAAGTATCTATCTAGCAAGACATTTAAAGATAATATCTTAAACCAACTACCTATATGGCTACATTTGACAATTTACTACCTATTAGGTGTGTATTATTACAAGATTTTTTTCAGTAGTACCAACAATAATCAATTACCTAGCATAAGAACAGAAATGTAAAATTCAGTATTATTTTTAATGATTAATAGTAGTTAGATACCTACCTATATAAATAATATTATAACTTATAGTACATTATAATTACCATCATAGTTAATCATACATTCAGGTATCAATCATTAATATTAGGAAAAATATATACTCCTAATTGAACTGTACCCCATTAGAACATTGCAACATCATGTAGAGTAAGTTAGGTATATAATATATAATATATATATACATAGCATAATATAGTATAATAATATATGGTTTTATTTTTGGGAAGTAGATACCTGGTGATAAATTAAAATACCTACCCGTAAAACAGCATCGACTTTCATATTTTTTAATCATAACACAAACTTGAATAAAAAATTATACAAGTATATAAAGTAGCTGGTTTCTATTGTATCTTTATGTAAAAATTGCTTAAATTAACCACAGTTCACTAATAGAACTTTGATTTTCTCAAGGAATGAGTAATTGGATTTTTGTGTTGACCTTACACAAATAAATAATAATTAAAAACAATTTAATCAATTAAGGAACTTTTATAATTGCTGTTTCTCTGGAAAATAAACATTTTTTTTTAGGTCTATGTATTAGTAAGATTATCACGATTTAAAATTAATACTACATTTGAACTTTTTGGTATATATTTCTGTTACCAAATGCGTATACCAATGCTATACTCATTGTTACACACTCGGCATTTTTGTGTTTGCAGCTGTGACAAACAATCAACGCAAAGAACCCTATGCCCACAAGGAACAAGTGCATGTGTCCTGGGGGCCACTCTGCACACCACACAAATATTATCTTCATCTTGTCCTTGTGGGTAAAGTTCCAAAAGATTTTGTGGTACTGGTACAAACGGAACTTCTATCTCATCTTCAACCATAAAATTTTGCCAAAAAGCCATTTCGGCATCCTCAGGTATTACAAAATCTGCTTCGTTTTCATCTAGAAATGTATAATAATATAGAACGTTGGATTTTAATTCAAGAACAAATTGTTAAAGTACCTAGGTATGTAATAAATTAATTATAATTTTATGATAATATAATACTATTATAATATCATAAGACAATGGTACCTATGATATAATTGGATAAAAAATAACTTTTATTCCATAGGTATTACCTTCTACAATGTGGACATCTGGTTCTTCAACAACATGGGGTAGTTCCACTATAGCATCTCCAGGATCCTCTGGTATAACAAAATCTGCTCCGTTTTCATCTAGAAATAATACAGTATAATAATATAGAACATGGGATTTAAATTCAAGAATAAATTGTTAAGGTACCTAGGTATGTAATAAATTAGTATCATTTTAATCATTTTATGATATTATGTTTACCTACTATTATAATATCAAAAGACAATGGTACCTATGAGATAATTGGATAAAAAATAACTTTTATTCCATAGGTATTACCTTCTACAATGTTGACATCTGGTTCTGCAAGAACTTGTGGTAGTTCCACCATAGCATCTCCAGCATCAGGAATCTCGACTATTTCTTGAATACCGACTGGTATATAAACCTCAGCAGCTTGAATATCACCTACGGGAGGGAGATTGACCTCAGCAGCTGGTAATGGAACATCAGGAATATTCACTAGTTCCTGCTCTTCATCAGAACCTAGCATTATTATAATGATTTATTCATTAATTTGTATAAAAATTAATAAATTGTTATTGATAAGAAGAGTAGTAAGTACTTATATGATATTAATAAACTATGCAAAATAATAGGTGTTATGTAATAAGAGTTATAACTTATAAGTAAAACATTTTCCCTTCATGTAAAAAAACAAAAACATCAGCTATACAAGGTGAATTGGTATACTGTTGTTCAGTTTTTGTTGTTATTTTTCATCATTAATGTTTAAAATTGCTACCCTAAGATTTATTAAATGGTCTTATATACATACTTAGAGTTTCATCTCTCCAGTCTAGCTCTCTTGCGATGTAGTTGTCTGTACTGTGAGAGCACTGTATTAAAAATTCTCTAACTGTAATTGCACCAGTGGCCAATTGTGCAGTGGAATTTTTAATTCTCACAGAATTTATTAAGTATTTTGTTTTGATGCCTCTTGTTGTCTGTAACCCTCTAGCCAATTGACTTACAACAATATGTTGTTTCAGCATTATATTGTTTAGGTGTTCTAGGACCAACAAGTTATTTTCAACTAATTTATAAGATAACATCTTTAAATAAAAACTTTAGCCATAGGGGCCGTAGGTATTTAATATTCGTGAAATTATTTAATTTTTAAATTTATAATACATGTATGTATTAACTTTAATGGATACCTTGTTTTATGATAGTTTATATTTAATAGATTCAAAAATGTCTATGAAAGAAGAATTAAAATGTTCAAATAATAATTTTTAAATTTATAATAGGTAGTATAATAAATGAATATGCAATTCATGAAGTAAATTTATTGGCATCACATTACATTAGGTAACTATTTTTGAATGTTTAGAACTTTAAAATATAAATGAAAACATTTAGAAGATTAAATACAATTTTAATAAATACTTTAATTTTTTTAAATAATGAAAAGAAAACAGTTTTTTTTATATTTGGTTAGATATTCGGAAACGCTAGTTTTCATTAATTCAGAATAGTTTTGAAAATAATATGAAATTGTTTACCTTGTTAACAAAAATAATTTTTAATGACTCACCTAGCATTTTCCATAAATTAGGATGCATCACTTGAAACGTTTGTTTCAAGGATGAATGGAAGCTCTCGATATTATTGTTTGTTCGGCGGGGTTGACCATATACCGAAAAACATTCTGGCCCCTTTCTTATGATCCAAAAGCTGTTTGAATTTCAATATATTAGAACAATATATTATTTTCTAATTATTTTTATATTTTACCTTGAAAAGTACGTAAAGAATCTTGGTAACTGAACTACATTTGCTTGTGCATAATTTTTTATTTCCTGATACCCTCTTTCTATTTCATAATGCGGTAATAGTGCTAAAGCTGCCGTCATTTTTATGCACATTTTTGCATGCATGTTGTTTTTCACATAACTTGTGTAGCCCAATTTTTTTATTTTTCTCTATTATATATACTTAGCTCTAAAATGTTTTGTACAATTCTTAATTATCATAATAATATGTGAATTGAAATGAAAAAAATCGCATGAAAAAAGTAAAAGCATTATTTTTTTTAGTTTGGTTCAAAAAAGATTTTCTTATTTATTTTTCTTAGGAATTTCTTTAATATATTTCTTAGTTAAATTGCAATCTAGGGTTATTATATTTTGTTGTTTTAAGATATTCATGAAGTTCTGTCTAAAAGGTAACTTTAATTATTGAACATAATAGTATTGATGAAATAAAACAACCTAAGTATCGTATACGTATTCATAAAAGTTAGGTTTAACTTAGGTGTCAAACTTTTATAGATCTTGAATTAATTAACTTAGTTAGATCCATCCTAGAATATGGATCTCCTATTTGGAGTCCCTATACTAAATCCAACATTGAGATTATTCAAGGGGTTCAGAAGAGATTTTTAAGGTTTGCAGCATATAAATTCAACTTAACTATTAACCAACATACAATCACTTCTAAACTTTCCCTTTCTAGCCTCCGGGCGAGATTTAGCTGACATTTATTATTTATATAAACTAATCAATAATCATATTGATGTCCCTTACCTATTAGAACCTTTTCCATTCAACATCCCAGCATATAATAATTGAACCACTCCCACATTCTACATACCATCACACAGCACAAATTACTTAAAAATTCCTATTCTTAGAACCATGACTTTGTGTAATAAACGTGTGCACCTAATATTGATTGTTTCTCTACTCCGTTAGTAGTCTTAATAAAATTCTTAAAATTTACTTAACTAACAATATGTATTATTTTACTTTTACAATCGTTTCAGTTTATATTCAGCCTATTATTATTAAGAATTTATGTTATTGAATGATTTCTGTATCAATTTATTGTAATAACTTATTTATTTTATTGTACTGTTGGGAAATTTGCCCGTTTTATTCATTGAATAAACAATTATTATTATTATTATTAGTATTTTTAAACATATTATGGTAGATAGTTTGTAACAAATTAAAAATATGAATCAATCAATTTTGTTCTAAAATAATCGTTGAGTTAAGTTCATAAGAAACTTGTTTTTATTTGAAGTATTTAATGTTAATATTTTAATTTTTAATTAAAGAACTTCAACACTGATAATGTACCTGATAAATCTAATATAAATAAATTCAATACCAAAACTATATTAAATTTAAATTTCTCAAACCTGGACAAAATGGAACCAACACGACAATATTGTTGCTTCAGGATAAGTTTGTTGAAAGGCGTTATGAAGGCCGGTTTCGAAATCAATCATTATTGATGTGGGCCTTACATTTGGGAATTTGGTTTTAAATTGCCCAAGCACTTTTTTGTATGCAACCTCGGTTTTAGTTTCCATCAATACGAAACAAATGGGGATGGACTAAAGTAAAATATGACGATGATAAACATAATTAGTAGGTATATCAATATAAAATAAAGAATAACAACTGATATTTCTCACATGATTTTGCAGAATCAAGTGAATAATAAAAAGCTGTCTACACGTTGGCACAGATGGCACTACTTTAAAGGTTCCATCTGCATGTAATTCGGTCGCTCCTTGGTTGACAACTGCATCTATTATGTCTTGACAAGCGAACATGACACTAAAATTGCCATTACCATCTACAATCCATTCTTGGTAGAATGGTTGATTGTTACACTGATATCTATTGACCATTTTAACCAAACAGAATAGTAAGCATCAATTTAATTTAATTTAAATATTAAAACCTAACCTGTTAATATTTAGGTCTAAATATTCGCCCAATTCTCGTAATGTCGATGGCAAAGGTGGAACCGCTTGTTTACGAGCTTTGCGCATCAAAGATTCGGCTGTTGGCCAAGAGTACAGCATAGCTGCTTGTGGATTTCTATACTCCGGCCCACGAGAGAGTATTACCGTTTTGCGCATGCAGACTGACGGTGGAGACCGTTCCCAAATACTATAAATGATAATACGAGAAAGTCAATGGTAATCAGCAGTGACATACGGAGCCCTCAGTTGTACTGTTTTTGCCTATATCCAAGGCGTAATTCATATAATAAGTACCGCCAAAATGTTAAGTGGCTGATGTACCTAAACAAAAATGACTATTTTTAAGATCAATATTTGTTTTGTAGGTATAATATAAAAACTAATGAAAAATAAAAATGTGTTCTAAAAAGTCATGTTCGACAAAATATTGTTACAATACAGGGAAATTAAATCCAAATTTAGCTTTTCATAGATTTCCATCGAATGAAGAATTGTAAGTTTCTTAAAATAATTATGTACAGAACCATATTATGCTTCTAAATAAAAATAAATAATAATTGTAGATTAAATAGTTTGATATTATTTTTGGTAATATATTTTTAAATTGCATTCTAAGATTTCTGTATAAATTAATATATTAGGTGTAAAAAATGGGTCGAGTGGTGTGGAAGCTCAGAAATTATGGATGTTTTCAAATCTAAAGGTTCTAGATTTTTAAACAAGAACCGTGTTATTTGTTCTGATCATTTTAAATCATCTGATTATATTATATGGAAAGGTGTAGGAAATAAAACGTGAGTTATTCAACTTTTACATAGGTAATATAGTCATTAGTTTTGCTACCTATATATTAAGTCATCTAAGTAAAATGTAAATATCATCCTATTTCCTAATTATTTCAAATTACATACCTATATTTACAGATTATTGTTCAAAGATTCTATTCCGTCTGTATTAACGGCATTACCTAAAGTTTTAAGTCCTCATGTAATACAATGCATAACTAATTCCCAATCCCAAGGTTAGTTCAATTTTTTTTTTTTTTATAATTTTTTTTTTTTTTTGATTACACTATTTAAATTTTCACATTTTTTAAAAATTAATATGTAGGTACATCTAAAATACAAGAGAAATCAAATAAATTATGCAATCGTAGACTTTTTACTGAGCCAGAGCCTGAGTTGGAATCTCCAAATATTATAACTGTTAAGCCACTACCAACAGCTTCAGAAAATAATATTAAGAAACGTAAGTGTGTTTTGTCTTTTAATGAACTATATAATTTTACAGCTGTACTTTATTATACTTTTATTGCATGTGTGTATATGTTTTGTTTTTGTTATTAATTTAAATTGGGACGGACAACGGATAATGGATTATGTTGAGTGTTGTAAGTAACTTTTAGATTTGTTATATACCTGTTTTTAATTAGTTAATTAATGAAATATACCTAATATTTATTATTAATCAATATACTGCATTTTAATATAATATTATTTACTGCATGTATGTGTTTGTTTTGTTATTATGACTTATTGTAATTAGAATTGACAACAGATAATGGATTATGTTGAATGTTGTAAGTAACTTTTAGATTTTTAATTTATTATTAATTAGATAGTTAACTAATAATAAAATATAAAATATGATATTAATTATTATACTGCATTAATAATCAAAGATGTTCCTATCAAACTTGATGAGACTATCAAACTATCTTTGAACTATCTCTTGATCAAACTATCTTTAGTGTATGCACCGTGTATGGAGTAGATAGTTATTAACCACTGTTAATAATACTAAATACATTAATAGTACCTATTAATTAATTAGGTATTATAAAAATCTTATATTCTGTAGGTTACAAATTACCTGTACATCATATGCATGATCAACAATTATGCTCAGAAACACAAAAATCTTTGAAATTAAAAATAATAGCTTACCAAAAATTAGTGTCCAAACAAAAATTTAGAATAGCCATGCTTAAAAAGAAAAATCTAAATTTTTTAAAAAAAAAAGACCAGCTTTTCCAAAATACCATAAAGAATAATTTTATTTTACAAACACAACTAAGACTTAGTCAAGTGAAAAAGAAAGGTTTAAGGTACAAGGAAAATGAAAAATTATTTGCTCTTAGCTTATATTATAGTTCACCAAAATCATATAAATTCATGCAGAAATGGTTATGTCTTCCAACTGTAAGATCATTAAGGAACTGGCTTCAATTATTAGATGTTTCGTGCGGATTAAACTCAAATATTCTTGAAATACTTAAAACTAAATTTATGTCTGTTGAAGCTAAGGACAAACTAGTGTCAATAATCATTGATGAAATGTCAATCAAAAAATTAGTTTCATACAATTCAAAAAATGATTTATTTAGTGGCTTTGAAGATTTTGAAGATAATTCAATAATTAATTTAAAGAGTATTAAGTACTGTGACCAAGCCTTAGTCGTAATGATAAAAGGTCTCACTACTCCTTGGAAACAAGTTATTGGGTACTTTTTTTCAAGTGGACCAGTCAAAGGATATAGACTTAAACAAATTGTTGCACATACAATAACAAAATTAAAAGAAATAGGACTCATACCAAAAGTGGTAATTTGTGACCAAGGAACGAACAACTTATGCATGCGTAATTTGTTTGGAGTCACTTATACAATGCCTTACATTCATTTTGAAGGTGAAAAAATTTATTTTTTCCATGATAGCCCACACCTTATAAAATCTGTAAGAAATAACTTTAAAAAGTATGATTTTTCAATTGATGAAGAAGTTTATTCCTGGCAAGATTTGGTTACTTTTTATAATTTAGATAAAAATAAAACCTTGAGATTAGCACCAAAATTAAAAAGCATTCACATGGAACTACCACCATTTTCCCCAATGCGGGTATGTTTGGCTACCCAAACATTAAGTCACACGGTTAGCTCTGGTATATTAACACTAGTGGCACTAAACAAAATGAGAAGTAAAGCAACATACACTGCTAAATGTATTGCATTTTTTGATAGCCTTTTCGACATTTTTAATAGTATAACATACAACGAACCGAAACTTTTGAGGAGGCCATTGACCAAAGATTCCTGTCACTGGGAATTTTTAAAAAATGCTGATAAGTTTTTAAATAATTTGAAAATACATAATAAGTCAGGAAAGCAGCCTCCGTGTATTAAAGGATGGAGAGAAAATATAAATGCACTGAAGTTCCTGTATGAAGAATTAAACACAGAATATTCTATAGAATTTTTACTAACCAGAAGGTTAACTCAAGATTGTATTGAAAATGTATTTTCAATAATTAGAGCAAAAGGTGGTAATAATACTACTCCAGATGCTACTAAATTTCAGTCTGCAATAAGAATGTTGATGTGTAATAATTTACTTACACCATCAGAAGAAGGGAATTGTGAAATGGATGCCTGCAAATTTTTAACTAAGCTCAATGAATTAAAAACAATTAGTCTACAAGTAAATTCACTTAACACATGGGATAATACAATTGAAAATGATGAAGATATGTGTAACAATATACTAGATGTTCATTTGTCATCAACAAATATCAACAGTATCCTCATGGATCTGCATAATACATCTGCAGTAGCTTATGTCACAGGATGGGCATGCAGTAAACTTGAACATCCTGAATGCATCAAACAATTGGCAGCAAAAAACAAAAGTAACACTGCTGTATTCAACCCATGTACTACTTTCATTGAAATGAAAGAATATGAAAATAGTGATTTGCTGTATCCATTTGATTCAACGATTGATTTTTGTAAAAGAATGACTTGTTTATTTAAAGAAAATATTCAAAAAATGCTATTGGAATCAAAAACGAATGTAAGAAGTAAAATGATTAATTTGATTCAAACCGTATGTATCAGGACAATAAATATATGTAGTATATGTAAACTTAAATTCATCAAAAAATTTATAAATGTTTTAATTAATAGTTATATAAAAAACTGTAATAATAATATGGCCCACTATAAAATTAAAACAGCAAACAAAAAGTTGAAAAAAATTACACATTCATAAGAATAAATATTGATTTTATATTATTAGTATAATACGTCTTATTCGCTATTATGCATTTATATATTTTATTGTTACATATTATGTAAATTGTAAATATATAATAAAGTTGGAAAGTGCATTAAATTATTTTTATATTATATAATAGTATTATTTTACTATTATTTACAAGGTTTGTTAAAGTTTTAAATATTATCAAATACTATAAATCATTTATAGTATTTCATATTTTGTTATTCCTATTAAAAATAAGTTATGTTAAAATAATTTTATATTAGATATTTTTAAGACTGTTTAAAAATGATATTATATTATATATAATTTATAGTACCCGTCTATCAATGAACAAAAATAATAATAATAATAAGGGGCAAAGGTAGGCCACCAATAGTGAAATTGAGGGCATTAGTTTTCGCCACATTATCATTGACTTTCTCGTATTATCATTTATAGTATTTGCCGTTCCGAGGCCCCTTTTCCCCCTCTATTTCCGCGACCGCTATACACCGTATAGCGTTGAGCGCTGCCGACCGGTACCGAACAGTTGTCGGCACATGCCGAGTAGTGGGGAATGCGCGGAATCGGACGAGTTTTCGTCGGGCGACGGTAATACTCTCTCGTGGGCCGGAGTATATAAAGTTTAATCGTTATGTTTGATTTGAGACTATTATTTACTAATATCAATAAAAAATCTGTTCTATGGAATAATCGAGTTAAAAGTTTTATAAGGTAAGTACAAGTTTAAATTTATATTGCTTAAAATTATTTAGAATTTTACCTGATGGCTTCCTCGTCATAAATTACTCTTAACGGATTTGTTTCCGATTTAGCCCGGTCCAACAAAATGCCTCTAAATGTTTTCTTCATTTGATTCACATTAAAATTACTATCATAAGGATCATGTGAATGGCCTTTTTTGACTACAAATGTACCATTTGCTAATTTAATTGCTGTGCCACTACAATAGGTATTTGGAGTAGCACATGCATAATAACTGAAAATTATTATAATTATTAATAATTTCATATAACTATGCCATTTTCTTATATCTTACCATTTACCATCTTTAGTAGTCTTGGTACATTTATATAGGAATCCCTCAATATCCATATTTATTGAAACAAATTAATCAATGTTAACACAACAGATAATATTATAAAATATGTAGAGGTATATTATAATATATTTTACAGAAAAAACAACAGTTAAAAACACAATACAAATAAATTAATAGTACATGTAACAACGGTATGTTATATTGATGAGCAACTCAAACAAAAGAAATATATTTTGATAAAATGTACAATACAGCATTAATTATTTATTTTTGTTTTTGTTATAGGTTTTTTTAAATTCATAATCTAAAAATAAAATTTTACATGAATAATTATAATATATACATGTTGTGTGTGGTACCATGATGTACCATGTTGGCACCGTGTTGGTGCAATGTGCATGTACCAACATGACAATTGTTATCAAGAGATATTAGAGCAATCTAAACAAAATCACAATGAATGAATGAAAGAATATATTGGAACCAGATGTCAAATTATTTGAAAGTAATACTTTTATACATGGATATTAAAAAAATCGTTCTTATTTTACATAAAAACATTCCAGGAGATGAGGTGACTAATCCAGTACCAGCTGATAATATTCTGGCATTAGTAAATCATCCAACTGCAGAAGTTGATAATCCACCAAATAATTTAGAGGAAGGTAATATCTACCTAAAATAATGTTAACCGAACATTTGTGGGTGTGTGTGAACTTTTGTTAAGTCAAAAACTATGAACTTTTCAGGAAATTGAAATTAAGGTTTGGAACAACATGTAAGGTCGTGTATTAGGGTAGGATAGATATTTTTTGAATAGGATAGTACTACAAGTTGTTTTATACTTTCTGATATAAATTTGAATTCATAAAATTAAAAAGACAATATAGTTAAAAGAATTTAAAAAAAATTGTCTTAAATCTTTTTGAAATAAATTCACTCATTTGGTTTTTGAATAAAAGGGTTAAGTCATTTTAATAATTACTATATTATTATTGTTTTAATACATTATTTTAATAAGTATCAATTTGTAACAAAATAATAACTTAACCTGTTCAAATACAAAATTAATATGTAAAAAAAAAAATTTTAAAAACTAAATAAAAATTTAACATGTTTAATATTATGATATTAACTTAAAAAACAAAATTAAAACTTAATGTGTTCAATAAAATTGTTTTAAAATTGTTCATATAAAATTCTTTATAAACAAATAATAAGTCCATTATATCTTTTTTTTTCTATTCTGATATTGGTTGAGGTCCAGAATAGCATTGAGGATATTCAAGTTTGGGGTTATGTTTTCCTCTCTTTAATACATCAGGTAGATGGAACTGATCTTTGTTTAATTCATTTTTATAAATTAAAACAAGGTTTTGATTTTGTGTAATGTTGCTATTTTATTTATCTCCAATTTAAATTTTCACCTCTGGTTGTTATTTTTCGGTTTGTAAGCACAGTTTTAAAAATAAAAGAATAGTCATTAAATCTGGTGTCTCCATTTCAATGACTTGCATAGGATTCTATTTTCCGTATTGGCGTATTAATGTTTCCCAATCATGAGGATGCTCAATTTGTTCATTTTATTTTTTTTTCTTCTTAATAACATTGGTCACTATCACTTTCCATGTGTGTATGGCCTGGAATTAAAAATGTGTGGTCTAATGTTTCTAATGAACAATTTTGCATAACTACAAGACCATGGCAGCTATATGACTATTTTTATTTTAGCCCCCGCATGTATCTGAAAACATAGTTACATGAATTATTTCTGATGGCAAATTCAACAAATACTTGTATAAGCAAGATCCAACTTAGCTAAAGTTTCATTCCTCAAATAACAATATGCTTGGTTAGAATCAGAGTTATGAATTGTTAAGTTATATGTCCAAAGTTGTCGTTTATAGAATGCCAAAGAGCTAGTAATGACTGGTGTCTGTAGACATTATTCAAAATCAAAAATGAATGTTTGATGTTGTTGATTTTCTTTTGATATTAATTTTCTTCTTTTTTCATACTGTACGCTAAATCAGCTTGCTCTTGGTGGAATTTTAATGCTACTGACAAATCTGGTTTATCTTGATTTGATTTTAGTGTAATCAAACGATGACTTATTAGTTACTTTTATAGCTAAATTTATGTCATGAAATACCTCTGGATATTTTATTTTAAATTCCACATATAATCCTGCAAGTGTCCAGCGAGTTGGTAAATATTTTCTTGAAGAATCTCTTCTGGTGTAATGACTTTCATAATTTGGGATGAATAATAAATGATATCTTACAAGTTCTTTAGTTTCATCAGTAATAGTATTCTTTGGACTACCTTTTCTTCTTTCATCAAGTTCAATAGGTCTCATAGAATAATTTGCATACTTATTTTTTAGCACCTGATCTATTGTTTTTTTAGTTTCTGCAAATGTTTTTTGGAAACACTTCTTTCAAACACATTCTCGTAGTCTGTTTACCGTTAAAAAGTAAAAGGCAATGACTTTTCTCTGTTTGTGACTTTTTGGTTTTTGTTTCCTAGAGGCATGTTTTTGTAAAACTTTAGTTAGACTAGATAACAGATCTAAACTTCTATATCGATTTTGAATATTCTCCAGTAATTCTTAAATATTTCTTGTTGCACAGTTTCTGAATTTTTTTTTTTGCATTTCAAATATTACATACTTTTTTTGTAGTTCAGTTTTACCACTATTTGCTGTGTCTTTTCTTGACCATCCATTTCAGTTTCTGCACTTGTGTTTTTTCTAATAAAACATTAAAATTAACAAGCTTTATTATAAACTCAGAATAAAATAATTATAAATACATAATATATTATTACCCAACTACCCAAGGTATAATCATGATCTATCTCAATATCATCAAAAGAACCAAAAATGTCAACATTATTATTAACATTGTAATGGTCATTACGAAAATTTTAAATTATCATTAATAATGTCTTACTCTCATTAAAATGTTCTAGATTTACTTCTATTTGATCCTCTACACTTTAAATTCCTATAGTTTGTGATTGATTTATTGTAGGTATGTGTGTTTTTTTCCTGGTACTATACCTTTGTATGAATCGCTTATAAAATTACAAAACACTTTTTGCACATTTAAACTGTAAATTCAAAAAGATTTAAGTTGACTTATCACAAAATACACTAAAAAGATAAAAATAGTGACTTAACTCAAGAAACACTATTTTATTATTTAATGAATAGTATACTTTGACTTAAACTATAAAGAAAAAATTATAGATTTTTTTCTGAACTTTTTGATGTTCATAATTCATTTTTCACAAAATTATGACATCCCCATTTTCACGCGCACTCATTAGTTTTAGTTTTTAACTAGTTTAAAAATGTTTACTTCTTAGAACTTATTTGTACATAATTTGTTGCAAATTAATTTTTATAAAACTAATATTTCATAATACTGTATCAACATGTTAGGTTGTAACCTTATATTTTTAAATAAAAATAAGGTTGTAACTTTATATTTTTAAATAAAAATAATTACATTAAGTTTTCTGATTTCTAGAGTATGACAACAGAGATTTCATCATACCAAAAGATGGAGAAATGTACTTATGGAAAAACCTTGATTATTCTTATGGTAAACAAGATATAACATTTGTACGAATGCCTGCAAATATCTTTGAGCTATATACCCAAAGAGCTGATGAAGAAAATATTTGTGTTGTGTGTAGGGTGGCTCCAAGAAAACATGCTATACATTATACCATGCGGACATAAAGTTTAGTGCATAGACAGCTTAATACAGTTAAATGTACAGGCGTACAGCGATGCCCAGTATGCAATGGATTTAATAATTAATTATGTTTATGGTAGTATGGTACCTATCTGATGATAATTAAATTTATATCATTTACGGTACTGATAATTTTAATTTTACATTGTAAATTGAAATTTGTTTGAAATATACAACATACATAATATATTTTATATCGTTTATGGTCAGTGACATTTATTAACACCTGGTATTGAATACTGTAAACATAATTATTAATATTATTAATAAAATAATAGTGTGATAGGCTAGCGTTCTAAATTACAGGGTTCGACCAGCTCTCTGTAAAATAATTTCTTCATAGAGTCGTACGTGCCGTATCACTCGTTTTCTTGTGCGTACTCCAGACAGTTCATTTCACCGTTTACCGCGGCTTGAAAGACATTAATTACACTGATGGCTTGGGTGTTAAAAAAAAAACCATGTGTGTTACCAGTACGCGCGCGGGAAGTTAAACTTCTTTTGAATGGTACACGTGAGTGAGTGAAAAAGAAAGAAAAAATATTAATTAATTTAAAAAATGAGAAGAAGTATCCGGAATTATTTATTATTGATAGTTTTATTATTTTTTTTATATTTTTATTCGACAGATCGATGGATAATTGTTTGTAGTATTGTTTTTATCCAGACAATAGATTTGTGAGTGAATACTAATAATAATAATAAAAATAAAAAAAAGGTGGGCAAGTGGGTGTCGCTCTGCTGTACAGTAGGTTACAAGTGGGTCACTGTATAATGGATGGTATTAAATTTGAATTCAATGATATAATATCATTGTATAAGAAAAACGATTCTGAGCGGTGATGGTATGTCAGTCTATGTATAAGGCATATTATATACATATCTATGGTATTAAACAAAAAATTGACCTATAATAGGTACCTATAATAAATTCCAAACTAATCATATCACAATATCCATTAGATACTTATAACGCGTTATACATCAACAAAAACCGTGATACTATCATAGATATATAATAGTACACTTTAGAAGTTTCAAGTACCCACGAATAATATTATTCAATCACAACAAAATAACTAAAATCGTAATTCCAACGATTGATAATTTTCGAGATTTTGATAAATGTTGTCAAAATTCCAACTTTAAATGCTTATAAAAAAAAATCGTGCCTATGTATTTTTAATATTTTTCAACTGATATTGTAACAATATATCAGGAGCCTTGTATTAAATTTTTACACTTTTTGGCACAACAGATAAAACTTTATTGATATTTATAGAAAAAAAAACTAAAAAAAATTGAAAGCTGTAACTGTCCATAAACAGCTCAAAAAGAGTCAAAATATTTTCAAAATTGTATGGTGTATAGGAAATGCTAATATAAACATTCAGTGAAATTTTCATGTATCTACAGTTATTCGTTTTTGAATTACAACAAAATAAGGAAATCGCTACATGAGAAATCGAGTGAAAATCCAATGTTGTAAAAATTTGAATTTCAAACGTTCATAAAAATTTAATTTGACTGTCCGGTAGAGATTTTTTTATTGATAAAGGTAGATAATCTTATAAGGAATCTTGTGTTTCATTTTCAAATCTTAGATTTAAAAAGAAAAATTTTTACGAATTCTTAACTCAAAATAATTTGCTAATTTTCGTGATTTTTCCATATTTTGTCAATTTTTGAACTTTAAATGCTTATAAAAAAAAATTGTGACTAAGGATTTTTAATATTTTTCATCTGCCTTTGAAACAACATATTAGGAGCCTTCTATTAAATTTTCAAGCTTTCGCAACCAATAAATAAAATTTTATTGATATTTTTAGAAAAAAAACTAAAAAAAAATGGAAAATGAAAATGTCCCTAAACAGTTCAAAATAAATCAAAATATTTTGAAAATGTTATCGTGTATAGAAAATGCAAATATAAACAACCAGTGAAAATTTCATGTATATACGTTCATTTGTTTTAGAGTTACACCAATAACCAAAATCGATTTTTTGGAAAACCAATTTTGCGTAAAAATTCCCGTTTTTCCTTAATTTTTATGTTGTTTTTCCCGGCGCTTGTGAAAACTACTGGGAAATTTATACTTTTGACCCCCCAAAGTACCAACTAGATTCACTTTCCTATCAGAAAAGCTACTGATGAAGAAAATCCAATCACTTTTACTGTCCTAAAACGTGATGACAGACACAAAAATATAAATAAAAATATAAAAATATAAATAAAAATATAAAAACATACATCATTGTAAAACCAATACATTCATCGCTCCGCTCAGAATCTAAAATATTAAAAAAAAATTTGGTTGCTAGTAAAAAATTACAACTCTTAAAAAAATTATGATTGTTGAACTCCTTTTGGGTGTAACTTGCTGGGGTAAGTGCAGCTCAGCCACCCTGGTAAGCAATGTTCAATAATTTGATTTGATGCAAGCTTGTACCTGATCTGCTCGAATAACCAATGGCAACCAATAAATAAATGCTAATTTCTAATGTAGACTGTAACCAATGGCAACTATCTATATATATAAAAATGAATGTATGTCAGTGTGTCAGTGTGTCTGTGTGTCTGTGTGTCCATGTTACCATGGTTACCAAGGTTGCCATGGTTACTAAGGTTACCAAGATTTCATATCAATCTATATATATAAAAATGAATGTATGTCAGTGTGTGTGTGTGTGTGTGTGTGTGTGTGTGTGTGTGTGTGTGTGTGTGTGTGGGTCCATATTACCATGGCAACCATATCTGTATATAAAAAACAGTAAGCTGATTGACTGCTATCAACGCACAGCTCAAACCATTGGACGGATCTGGCTGAAATTTGGCATACAGATAGCTATTATAATATAGACGTGCGCTAAGAAAGGATTTGCCAAAATTCGCATTTTAAATAGGTGCTGAAACAGGGACATTGAGATTCACGATAGAAATTGGAAATTTTATTTTTATTTATTTATAGTTGCCATTGGTTACAGTCTACATTAGAAATTAGCATTTATTTATTGGTTGCCATTGGTTATTCGGGCAGATCAGGTACAAGCTTGCATCAAATCGAATTATTGAACAATGCTTACCAGGGTGGCAGAGTTGCACTTACCGCAGAAAATTACACCCAAAAGGAGTTCAACAATCATAATTTTTTTAAGAGTTGCGATTTTTTACGAGCAACCAAATTTATTATATTAATCCACAGTATTACATCAAAATAAACTTGGTATAACTTTGATACTTTAGAGTTAAATCATACACTTCCGTACAAACAGCACGGGGTCCGCGACCTACCGCAGGTAGATTGCCTACCTGATAATGTACTGCCGCGATTCAGAATTTTTATTCAGGGCAACGGGAAAGATAAGATAAATTTTGAACACCATACACGTTAATGAATTGAACAAAGTTTGAGTAGGTAGTATTGAGTTGATCCATTTAACGGGCGACGAAGTGCACGGGATCAGCTAGTTAATAAATAAAAATAAAATTTCCAATTTCCATCTTGAATCTCAATGTCCCCGTTTGAGCACCTATTTAAAATGCGAATTTCGAAAAATCCTTTCTTAGCGCACTTCTACATCATAATAGCTATCTGTATGCCAAATTTCAGCCAGATCCGTCCAATGGTTTGAGCTGTGCGTTGATAGCAGTCAATCAGCTTACTGTTTTATATATACAGATATATATATATATATATATATATATATATATATATATTATAATATATAATAAAACAACATTACCATGACAATATTTATTTATTTACGGACATGTACGTTTTAGCGTTCGTACGGCCGCCCGTTCGTACGCGCCGCCCGTTCGTACACGCCGCCCGTTCGCTTTTTTTTTTCCTCACTACCGTGCGTAAAGAAGTATAACTTCAAAAAAAGGACGTCTTCCCCCGGTGCATTATTTTTTTTTTTATTAGCCACTACCCATTAGGTTTAATAAAATATACATGGAGTCATATAACATAATATATATAGTAAAACCTCCTTATAACGGAATCGCTCGGTTCCAACTGATATTTCCGCTGTAAAGGAGTTTCCTTTTTGGAGATACTAAAATATACTATAATATAATATAGATTATTTGGGACTATTGTTAATTTCTGTTATATGGACATTATAATATATTTTTTGGATATTATATACAATTTGAATATAATAGAAGGAGAAATTACCTTCAATACAAGTTGTACAACAATAGGACTGAGATCAATTTATGATGAATAGAAGTGAATATATAGGTATATGTTATATACCTACCTATATATTATCATAATATTATGTTGTAATTTGAACCAATACCAGGATTTAAAAATTAAATTGTATTATTACTTATTACATTTGGCCCTTAGGTTATCTGTTAAAATGTATAACAATAAAGCCGCGCATACACTAGACCCGAACCGGCCGAACCGACCGAACCGAAAAAAATCAAAATGCCGATTTTATATGTGAGTGCATACACTTGTACCGAACCGATAGCCCGAATCGAAATTCGGGTCGGTTCGGATTTCAACCGTTCAAACATGTTTGAATTTTTCGGCCGAAAATTAGCGGTACTATTCTATGTATAGGTCCTACCTCTTGATTTGAGACGCTAATAAATGAAATATTGTGGTCATATCACATTTGGTGTTTTAATAACATCGTTGTGTACCTATAACCCATTATCTACTATGTCCTAGTATTAAGTACTTTAGATATATCTAATCGTGATATTTTAGTATATATGTTTTGAAAACGTGCGTTTTATCTACAATTTTATCAACCGTTTCACATTGGTATTTCGATAATGTAGTCGTACTAACTAAGTATTTTAGTAGTTGTAAATACGTCGCACGTGAGAGTTGCTAAGATGTCATCTATAAAATTTGAAAAAGAAAGACTCATAAGTTTAGTATTTGCGGAAAACCAAATTTGGAATCAAAAACATGACAAATACCATAATAGAGATGAAAAAATTTTAATATGGACACGTATTGCTACAAATCTGGGTACAACAGGTAATGCATTATTTAAACTTATATTAATATTAATTATAAAAAGAAATTTGTTTTGTAATCAAAAGATTAAAGTTATACAATTATAATAATAAATGTAGCTAAATTATCAAAAATAATAATAATAATAAATAATAATACCTATACAATACAAGTAATAATACAATTTTAACATAATACTTAATAGTCATTACTCATTATAGTATTATACCTACAATTAAACTAAACTACTTTTGAACGTTTGCATACTGTTCTTGAAATGAAATCGATCCTATAGGACTAATAAAATAATTTTTTAATGTATCTCTTACGAAATTCGCCAAGTTTGAACTCCGATTAAATGGTCTTATTACATTTGTCCTTACATTTTTTTCATTAAATACTAAAAAATACTATACTTAAAAAATCTTCTGGAGTTGGAATAGATAAATGTGTTGTCGATAGTCTATTCCATATTGCGTCACATACTTCATATACAATTGCACCAACCGTAGTATTATGCATTTTAAAGCAAAGTGCTAATGCTCGAAATGACATACCAGTTGATAAATATCTGCAAAATATTTAAAATATTATATAAAATCTTAACTAAACATATACTAAACATTATTTAAATGTGTTGATATTTTTTTTTACGGCTTTTACAATATAGTACATATTAATGAATATAACATAGGTATTACTCAATATAAACATACCTACTACATACTTAACCAAATTAATCAAACAATTTAATTAATTAAGTATAATTACTGAAATTTAATATATATAATATGTAATGCATTTTAGCCGAAGAAGCGAAGAAAAAATGGGAAGGTTTAAGAGACACGTTTAGAAAAGAGTTTAAGAAAGTGCCTAAACCTAAATCTGGACAAGGATTCACACCACAATCCTCAAAATGGCCATATTTTAATCAGTTGTTATTTTTGAAAGATAATATGACACCTAGAAATACAGCGACCAATATACCTCGAGACCCTTTAATTCCCACACTCGACGATTCTGATAATAACAGCGAACTTGATTTAACTGATGAAGATGAACATGTTGAACAAAATGAACACGAAGATGAAGAAGTTGGGTTGAATAATATTCCTAATGTGCAAAGTACAACACCTCAATATAGGAAACATTCGAAACGTAAATCGTATCAAACAGAAGCAATAGAAATCGAACGGAAAAAAATAAAACTGTTTGAAGAACGTCTTAAAACGAAAAAGAATGCTGATAGTGATGAAGATTACCACTTTTTAATGAGTTTGTTGCCAAGTTTTAAAAAAATGGATTCATTAAAAAAGATGAAAGTTAGAATGGAAGTACTCAGTATTATCACCAAAACGCTTGAATCGGAAGAAATGACACCTAGCAGAAGTTCCAGTGCATCTGGCTATTCAGATTATACGCAACAGCCGCAATTACTGTATAATAAAAATTATGAAAAATCATCTGTTGTTCAAGATTGCCAATATTCGTACACTAATTTATAAATAATAGTTACAAACGAGTGTCAATAATTAATATAAAGTTATGTAAATGTACAATATTTTTAATAATAATAGTATTTTAAATAATAAGTTATAATAAAAGTTAATATAGTCTATAATTCTGACTATAGTAGTTACAGTAATTTACAATATTTTTTTTCTCTTTGAATATTTAAATACCTATATTTTATTTAAAAATTAATATTTATATATTTGATAAATTTTTAAATTTTAAATTAATAAAATTAAAATAACTTTACCTGAGAGTAACAGCTAATTTTTCTTCGGGCTCAATGCAGCGTCTAAAATTTGAATATTTTGTCAAATCGTTTTTTATGGCATTTAAAATATATTCAAACGTTGATATATCCATTCGAAAGTAATTATAAAATTTTGATGGGTAATTTTTTATAACAGTGCACACATTTTGAAATTCGCCACTATCATCTCGTTGTTGCCAAAGTTCATGCACCCAATATCTTTTCCGTGATTTGAAGATCGGGCTCTCTAATAAAAATGAATCCCATTCATCATCTGAAGAACTATTATATTCCATATTTTTTACAACTGCACACCATGCGATGCATTCGTCAACTGTCGAAAACTGATTGTAGAAGATATAATATATGGTTTACTCTAGTTATTATCACAAGTCACGACATAATATGATTATTTAATTATCTATTTAGCTATTAACTTTATTTTCGGAACGAAAATTCGGGGACACTCAATGCAGCTATACCCGAAAAACTTCGGACCGAATATTTTTCGGTTCGGTCGGTCCGGCCGGTTCGGGTCTAGTGTATGCGCGGCTTAAGTAAGTTTTCTGAAATATGAGAAACATAAATCAATGTATTAATGGAAAAAAAAATAGCCCTGACTTGAGAAACATTATGGAATGTTTTACATTTATATAATTATACAATAACTCAGTCAAATAGTAATTACTTCCATTACAAATTACAATACACAACATATTAATTATCCCTACATTTTAGATTCTGAGTGAAACGATGAATGTATTGATTTTACAATGATGTGTGTTATTTATTTATTTTTTTTTGTGTCTGTCATCACTCATCACGTTTTAGGACAGTAAAAGTGCTTGGATTTTCTTCATCAGTAGCTTTTCTGATAGAAAAGTGAATCTAGTTGGTACTTTGGGGGGGTCAAAAGTAAAAATTTCCCAGTAGTTTTCACAAGCGCCGGGAAAAACAACATAAAAATTAAGGAAAAACGGGAATTTTTACGGAAAATTGGTTTTCCAAAAAATCGATTTTGGTTTTTGGTGTAACTCTAAAACAAATGAACGTATATACATGAAATTTTCACTGGTTGTTTATATTTTCATTTTCTATACACGATAACATTTTCAAAATATTTTAATTTATTTTGAACTGTTTAGGGACATTTTCATTTTCCATTTTTTTTTATTTTTTTTTCTAAAAATATCAATAAAATGTTATTTGTTGGTTAAAAACACTTGAAAATTTGATAGAAGGCTCCTAATATATTGTTTCAAAGGCAGATGAAAAATATTAAAAATCCTTAGTCACAATTTTTTTTTATAAGCATTTAAAGTTCAAAAATTGACAAAATATGGATAAATCACGAAAATTAGCAAATTATTTTGAGTTAAGAATTCGTAAAAATTTTTCTTTTTAAATCTAAGATTTGAAAATGAAACACAAGATTCCTTATAAGATTATCTACCTTTATCAAAAGAAAAATGTCTATAAGAAAGTCAAATTAAATTTTTATGAACGTTTGAAATTCACATATTTACAACATTGAATATTCACTCGATTTCCCATGTGGCGATTTCCTTATTTTGTTGTAATTCAAAAACGAATAACTGTAGATACATGAAAATTTCACTGAATTTTTATATTAACATTTCCTATACACCATACAATTTTGAAAATATTTTGACTCTTTTTGAGCTGTTGATGGACATTTACAGCTTTAAAATTTTTTTAGTTTTTTTTTTCTATAAATATCACTAAAGTTTTATCTGTTGGGCCAAAAAGTGTAAAAATTTAATACAAGGCTCCTGATATATTGTCACAATAGCAGTTGAAAAATTTTAAAATACATATGCACAGGTTTTTTTTTATAAGCATTTAAAGATCAAATTTTGACAAAATTTATCAAAATCTCGAAAATTATCAATCATTGTAATTAATAAATTATAAAATGTTCAGTTTTTTAGCTAAGGATTGCAAATTCAACACAAAGGTTCTCATAAATAGTTCATACTGTAACCAAAAAATCTAAAAAATAAAAAACAAAGACAGTTATTTTTTACAGACATTTTAAATTCAAATTTGGACGAAATTACATATTAAAAAACCTAGAATAACTATTTTAGTTATATAGTTGTGATTGAATAATATTATTCGTGGGTACTTGAAACTTCTAAAGTGTACTATTATATATCTATGATAGTATCACGGTTTTTAGTACGGAATTTGACCAACTTTGGACCACCACAGTTGAGTGATGTCTGCGAGAGTAGAATATATTTTTTTTACACTTCCGATTAAATTCCGACACGTTTTTCCCACCGAAAACTTATAGGTTACCTACTTACAGCATTTTATGGCGTTGGATATAATATTATGCCAAGTAGGTATCTATTTCTGATTCAAATATAACATGTATAAATAATAGATTATCAAGTACTAACCATTACCAAAGTTGTCGAAGTTATTGTCTAAACATAATAGCAGTAAATAACATAATGAGTATTTTAGATTGTATTATATTAAAATTAAATAGACTTAGCAAAAGTTATCGTATTCGCACCAGAGCCAGTGGTGGTTTTGATAAAACATCAAGGTGGGCTATTTTAAATTTGTTGGCCTCCCCCAACCATAATTAAAGCAATTCAAGCATTTAGTGTAATTTGAATTAAAAAAAAGGACATGCAAAAAAAATTCAAGGGGGAAGCGCCCCTTCGCCCCCCCCCCAAAAAAAACTGCCACTGACCAGAGCTCGTAATGAAACCAATATAATGATACCTGTATTAAATACTACCCACCTTGATAAAAATACCGTTAACATATCGAATGAATACAATAATAGGTAACTATAGCACCTATTGAAGGTATTCCTGATCAATGTTACGACAATATAAATATCAAGGTAGATCATGCTAGTATAAATGTTTATTGTGAGCATTATAGTGCGTTTCTGAAATAGAACATCATAACATTCATAACCCACTCACTCCACTCAATAATATTTCTGATAAACTATCTTCTTGTTAGCGAGTGGTCACACTGATGGCCACCGCCGCCGGTTCTCCAGGCCACGGCCCTGACTCGGTACGCCTGCCTCCTTCTGTTTCTACGCAACCGCGGTGCACGACGTTGTGTGCTCCGCCGACGGCGTGAACTGCCGTAATTGTGACATAGTATTATAGTGTTCGAATATCGTTAATCGCGAGTCGCGACGTTTCCTTGTTAATAAATGATTACAAGTGCAACTATTTGTTTTTATTTTTTAATCCTGACACTCTATTAATCAAGACGCTAACATTTCAGAAGTGGGATGCGATTCCTTTAGTGCGACGTGCGTGACTAATAAGGAATCGTCCGAATCCGAATCTCCGAAGTGCGTTCGCAATACGAACTTTGCATTCGCCAAACAATCGAAAATCGTTTCCAAACTTTCGCTCACTTGCGCGTGGGTTCGTTTACAGTTTTTTTTCCTCATTTCGAAAACGTGTCACGCTACACACCGTTTTGAGGTTATCGCGCCGTCGATATCGTACCGCGTTCGTGCGGTTATCGCACCGTCGTTATCGCAACCTCGTCGCGTGGCTTTCGCGCCAAAATCATTGACTATACCGTAACCGTGGTAACGCCGTATCACGACTGATTAGTGTCGTAATCACTTATCACACCGAAATCGTTATCTGATAAATATCGTTAACATCGGGACGATTATTATTGTTGTTGTCAACGGACAACATGCCGACCGATACCGAAATTGCTGCGGCCGACTTAGTGGCCCCGAAGTACAACGAACTATTCAATGCCGTACAAGAATTGCAAAGAAAATTACGCGAGATGCAGGCATCGTCCAGCCCGAACCCTGGGGTAGTACCACCGAACGTCGATTACCGTATTCTTCCGGATGTCGGGACGTCAATCTGGACGTTTACTGGGCATGAGACTAGTAGCCAAGCAGATGACTGGGTTAGTTCGGTCGAAGGATTGGCCCACACAAATCAATGGCCGCTCAGATATCGACTAATGTACGTGCGCTCTCACGTTTCCGAAGCTGCCCGTAGCTGGTTTTTGTTCGAGGAATTTCCCGAATGGAACACCTTCATCGAAGAATTCCGTAAGACGTTCGTTCGCACTATACGAAAGGCGGACTTATGGCGAGAGCTTGAGTCGCGTGTCCAATCGCCGACTGAGCCTACAATCGATTACTTTTACGCGAAGATTGGTCTATGCCGTACGCTAGACTTGACGTTCACCGAAACGCGTGATTACGTGCTTGAAGGCCTAAGGTCTCAACAACAGGCAGAATGGGTGTCTGGGCGATTGCAGATCGACCGAGACGGACTCCTTTCAGACATCCGCGAATGGGAACGTCTACGCGCTAAACGACAACATTTATTTCCGCCAAACGCGTCGAATCGCCAGAGTGACCACCACGATGGGTCATCGTCAGTACCGATCGCACCCAAAACACCGAACGAACCGAAACCCGACACCGTCGACTACGAAAAGTCGAAATCGAAAACGCCTAGTAACGAAAATCCGCCGCGGTCATACCGCACGGAAATTACGTGTTATAACTGCAGAGGGGACGGGCATATCTCTCGAGACTGCCCGCGACCTCAACGGCCGATGAAATGCACGTGCTGCGGTTCTAACCAACACCGACGAAGCCGGTGTCCAGACCGGGAAGCCGGGTCATCGATCGAAACCTCGGCCGAAACTGACTCGAACCATCAGTCAGTCAACTACGTAAACTCGACCGTTACACGTCATCCGGAAAATCTCTACACTAAAATCGTGACGATAAACCACACGTCCGTAAACGGGATCGTCGACACGGGTAGTACAAACGTTCTCATCCGCGAGTCGGTCGCACGTCGAGCCGGAATTACTTACCAACGTACTTTCCGACCACTGTACGCGGTAGGCGACGTGAACCATCCGAGCACCTCAACGATAGGAGAGACCAAGGTTGATGTCAGTATAGATGGTGTGTTGGCTGCCGACCACGAAGTACGTATCGTTAGCGATGACACGTTGCCCGTCGACGTACTGGTGGGCCAAACGTGGCTCCAACTCCCGCACGTACACTTTTACAAATGTGGATCCGAATTGATCTTCGAGACTAGCACTGGATTGGAAGCAACTGATCGTTCGGTTGCAGACGAAGATGATACGTCATGTAGTTACATGGCCGAGGTCCAGGCATCGAAACCAAGGAAGCCGATGACCGTCGACGACGTAAGGATCAACACTTCGGTGACCGCCGAACAACGTGAAGAATTGATGACACCCGTGAACCATTGTCGCAACGTTTTCGCCAAAACGTTGGACGAATTGGGTTGCACCGACTTAGTAAAAATGGAGATCGTCGAAACGCCCGATAGTGCACCAGTCAACGCTAAACCGTATCGCTCATCGCCGTCCAACCGGCATCTCATCTCAGATATTGTACTTCTCATGGGGGCGAAACTGACCCTGAGACCGTCCAAGTGCAACTTCGGAATGACCCAGCTGAATTACCTGGGATTTTGAATCAGGGAAGGCGAAATTGAACCAGGACGAAAAAACGACGCAATCAGTAACTACCCGCGACCTCGAGACGCACATGAAGTGCGACGTTTTCTCGGTCTGGCCGGATACTTCCGCCGTTTTATTGTGAAGTTTGCTGAAATTGCCGAACCACTGACTCAGCTTACGGCTATAAACAAGCCCTACGCTTGGTCAGACGAACACCTGTCCGCGTTTGACAACCTTAAAACGAAGCTCAGTAGTGGACCGATCATAAGAATGTATAGTCCGACCGCAGTTGTCACCGAGGTGCACACGGACGCTAGCTCCAAAGGTTTGTCAGGCATACTGCTGCAAGGTGATAAACAATCGAGTTTGAAAATTGTGTATCACGTGAGTGAAAGGACAACTCGACCAGAATCAAATTATCACTCGAGTCAACTCGAGTCGTATGCCATAATATGGACTCTTAATCGCCTACGCCTGTTTCTGCTCGGGATACGTTTCACTGTCGTGACAGACTGTCAAGCTCTCACTTACCTTGACGTCAATAAGACAACCAAGCCGCCGGGAGACAAGCGAAGAGAGTCCAGATTCCGATTCACCAAGCCACGGGGAGACAAGCGAAGAGGATTCAGATCCTACCCCAGGCGACCCGATCCAATGGAATGTCCCGGAGGACACCCCAGGCAACCCAAACCAACCAAAAGGTTCAGGAAGCCTCCCACCCGTTACAAAGATTATATAATGAATTGAAATCCTTAGTAGGATAACAAAAAGGTAATGTGTTTTATAGGAAATACTTTTGTATATGTATAATAGTTTTGTAACCAGTAAGCCTACCGGCTGCATTAAGTTTATATAATGAATTGAAATCTGTAGTATGGTAACATTGTAAAAGGAAAATAATGTGTTTTATAATACTTTTGTATATGTTTAATAGTTTTGTAACCAGTAAGCCTTCCGGCTGCAATAAGTTTATATAATGAATTGAAATCTGTAGTATGGTAACATTGTAAAGGGAAAATAATGTGTTTTATGATACTTTTGTATATGTTTAATAGTTTTGGTAACCAGTAAGCCTACTGGCTGCTATAAGTTTATATATTGAATGAAATCTGTTGTGGGATAACAAAAGGTAATGTGTTTTATAGTGCTTTTGTATATGTTTAATAATTTGTAACCAGTAAGCCTACTGGCTGCTATAAGTTTATATAATGAATTGAAATCCGTAGTATGATCATAATGTTTAAAAAAAAGGGGTTTTAATAAATTTTTATATTATAGCTATGAACCAGGAAGCAGACGGCCCGGGGACGGTCCGTGGAGTCGGATGGCCGAATGTTAGCGAGTGGTCACACTGATGGCCACCGCCGCCGGTTCTCCAGGCCACGGCCCTGACTCGGTACGCCTGCCTCCTTCTGTTTCTACGCAACCGCGGTGCACGACGTTGTGTGCTCCGCCGACGGCGTGAACTGCCGTAATTGTGACATAGTATTATAGTGTTCGAATATCGTTAATCGCGAGTCGCGACGTTTCCTTGTTAATAAATGATTACAAGTGCAACTATTTGTTTTTATTTTTTAATCCTGGCACTCAATTAATCAAGACGCTAACATTCTCTACATCAGTTTTTATGTTCATGGAGTGTCAGATACTCAGATATAATACAAACCATAAAGCTTTATCTAAGGACTAAGTTGTTAAAAGGCTTACGCCTAAGATGACATTCTAACTTACCTGCATGGGCTGCATGTTTTATAACTTTAAATAAGTTAAATAAGGCTAAATAGGTTCTTAAAATAGAAAAAATGGGTAAATGCCCAAATATGCACTAAAAAAATTTCATTTTTTAAATCGTGCTCACGTAGCATATCATACAATCGACCATAACATATTATATGCAAATGCATATTAATCCGCGCCCTAAGTATAGCATAATGCACAGGATCTGATTTTAAGACTAGTTAAAATGTTAATTTTTTTTAAACTTTTTTCTTATTTAGTTGATTAATTTTCTAATTAACCTAATGACTAATATTATTCAATAATAATATATTGATTACTCATATCTATTTAAAAACGGTGAAGTATAAATTAATAAATATCTTTCTATTATAAAATGAAATGTGTAGGTATGCGGGTGTGGGGTACAACAAGGTATACAAATTAGTAAATACCTACCTACTATTTTTTTACAAGTATAATTTTTTTTTTACAATTTGAGCTTTGAATTTATGGGAATCTACTCAAGAATTAACTACCTACCTATCCAAACTTTTATATATACCATAGACATTGAGTATGAAAAATATAACAATTGTTTTTGTTTTTAGATATTTTAAATATATAATATTATATTAAACCTAATCTTTATTTGATAATCAATAAAATTATTGTAAAAATATATACGAGTATATATATTTTTTTTTTATATGGGTAACGGCCTTTAAGACCAGCTTTCCAAGTATATTCTCTTCGATCTGTATATCCATCTATCCTTTCTATTCTTCCTACATCTTTAGCAACACAATCCTCCCATCTTATTTCTACCCAAATGTTGTTTTCCTGGTGGGTTCTTTTCGATTACGGTCTTTATTATTGACCCTTGTTTCCTCCATGCTTGTCCTGCCCAAAATATGCAGTTTATAAAATATAAATACAGATTACAGCCTACAGGTACCTACATACCTATATAATCAGACTCATTTCATAATCTTAACAATTAAAAAAAAATAATAGTAATATGCAATAGAATGCAGTGATATGCATATATATATATATATTAATCTGTATATAATTGGTTAGTTTTTTATTACTATTTACTGCTATCTAAATTGATCTTACAAATGCATATTTTGAATACTTAGCAATCAGTCAATTTTGGAAATTGTTAGGTATTTTGTACATTTCCTAATGGCTTCTAGTCCTACCTATTTCAAAACTAACTAAGTATTATTGCTGCGTGTATAACACACAAATTACAAGTCTCAAATTCGTTTGAATTTAACTTTATGGTTTCATTATGGAACTATAAACTTAACTGTGGCCATGCGTTTGCGAGTGAAATTAATCATACCCTACATTATCATACATAAGAGAATGATAGGTGGTGGAATTGTACATCGATAGGGAATTTCATGAAGATTTCATTAAAATGGTAAGTTTAATGAATATTAAAGTAGTTATCCAGATTCTTCCCAGTTCCCAATAATTGTAAAAATAACATACGCAAATTCGCTTTATCAATAATCATGATTTGTTATTTGTTATCAATTTGTATTTTGTACATACAATTAAAGATAGTTACTATCACCATAGAACAATACGGACCACGGACTAAGAATAGATAGTCCGTGGACCGTCCAAGGTTTTTAGATGATAAACCTTTATCTAAAAACCCATCCCGGCACAGAATGTGATTTAAAGGCGCAGGTTTGCTACACTTGTTTGCGAACTAGTGCTGCCAGAAAAAGATAATTCACATTAGTCTACCTTTTTGGTGACACTGGATTAAAAAAAAATATTGATTTCGGATAAAATACGGTTCGGAAGAAATATTTTTCGTCGAGAAAAAGTTTCGGGTAAAATATTTTTCGGATAAAAAACGTTTCGGTTAAAATATTTTCGACTAATATATTTTCGGCTTGGTTATTTTCGTGCATAATATTTTCTGATAAAATATTTTTCGTGTATTTTACTTTCGTATTTAATAATTTTCGGATAAAATACGGTTCGGGTGAAATATTTTTCGTCGATAAAATGTTTCGGGTAAAATATTTTTCGGATAAAAAACTTTTCGGTTAAAATATTTTCGACTTATATATTTTCGGCTTAGTTATTTTCGTGCATAATATTTTCTGATAAAATATTTTTCGTGTATTTTACTTTCGTATTTAATAATTTTCGGATAAAATACGTTTCTATTAAAATATTTTTCGGATAAAATTATTTTCGTAAATTTATTTTCGGATAATATATTTTCGGCTGAAATATTTTCGGCAATAATATAGCCCCTCATTATGAACCACTATAAAAGGCATTTGTATAGCAGGTGATCTACCAATTTACTAGAAGTGATCTACTACAAGATTTAGGTACCTATAATAATATGTACATTGTACATACCTATTGGCTATTAGGTTTAAAATATATTTCACCATTAATTATTAAGATATTTTTTTTATTTAGGATTATCAAATCAAATAAGAATTCATTCAAAAATACACAGTTTACCGCCATTGATTAGTGCTACTATATTAGGCAAAGAAGCTGCAGAAGCAAAAATTATATATGATATATTAAGGGAACAAACTCTAGCCATATTTATTAAAGGATTAGTAGAACCGATTAAAACAATAGTAAAATCTCGTAATCCCAAAACCCTGGAGATCGCGAAACAACTTGCTATGTCGGAACAGGTGGAACTAAGATTAGAACAGGATAATAGGAACCATTATTCGAATATTCGTTCACAAAATTATAACCAGCGCAGATCGAATTACGAAAATAGGAACAACGAAAACATTAGACCAAATAACCCTGTAAGGACAAATAATTATCCACGAGCAAACAATTTTTCTCAACCAATCAATAGGCCAGCAATAAAATGCTATAATTGTAATGGTAATCATTATGCATCTCAATGTAGGAATAATACTAGACCTAGTTATGCGAGCAATGGCAATAACAATCGTCCACCTGATAGGAATAATTTTACGCAACCACCTACGAATTATAATATACAGGTAGTTACTTGTTCATACTGTAATCGAACTGGTCATAATATCGACTCGTGTTATAAAAAGAGAAACGATGAGAGTAGAAACGTTAATAATTCGGAAAACGAAAACGTGTCGAACGAGAGGCGCGGTACTCGTACGATAAACCAGATTATCGCGGAACAACCGACTCACGAATATTCCACATATTCTCAGCCTTAGAAAATAATCATATAACATTTAATTCATTCACCGCTAACACAAATCAATTACAAATACGTCACAAACCCGGAGTTCTAAATTCAAATGTAGATACTTTCACATGCATATATTCAATTCAGGAAATAAAAAACAAATCATACGAACAATATATCGAAAAGTTAGGAACACAAATTATCACAAATATTAATGTAAAAGAAACTATAGGTGCACTAATAGATTCACCAAAAAAATATAATATAGTATCAGAAATTGCCAAGCAATATAATTTTAGAACAGGAACGAATTATCAGTTAAAAAAACAATTTGGAAACAGTACAATATTGCCGACTAGTAAAGTAATAGGAGACACACCCTATTTCAAACAAGAAAACAGGTTTATAATATTCTTAGTAACGAAAAATAAAGACCGACAGAAGGCCACTTACGTATCACTAATAAATTTAAAACCATTTTGTAAGGAAAACAATCTTGAATAAATTAGCCATGGGCAAGATAGGCGATCACGATCACGATGATTTAGAATGGGAAAAAATAAGGTCAATGTTACAATACATATTTTGCAAAACAGATATAGAAATAATTACATGTGCAAATGTAGAATACAGTGAAGAAGAAAAAGCAGTCATTTTATTACAATTTCACGATTCAAAACTAGGCGAACATTTAGGTGTGAATAAAATCATTAAGCGCATTAAAAAACAATTCTTATGGAAGGGTATAAAAGAAGACGTTAGAAAATATATAAAGGATTGTGCGTCATGTCAGGTTAATAAGGTATCAAATCGGCACATAAAACAACCAATGACTATTACATCCATTTCGTCTAAACCATTCGAAAAAATATTTATGGATATAGTAGGGCCCTTGCCGATTACACTGTCCAATAATATATACATTTTAACGATGGAGGACGATTTGACACGTTACACTTTAGGAATTCCACTTCCTGACCAGAAGGCAAATACTGTTGAGGAAGCTTTTGTTACACACTTCTTATGTGTACACGGTATACCAGAAACAATACTCACGGATCAAGGAACTAATTTCCTCTCGAAAACGTTTGCAAATGTTTGTAAAATATTAAAAATAGAAAAGGTTAACACAAGTTCATTCAGACCGCAGGGTAACCCCGTAGAACGCGCTCATAGGACTTTAGCCAAGTACATACGGCATAAAGTAGAGAAGAATTTAAATAATTGGAATAATTTATTACCCTTTACATTCTTTGTATATAATTCGACAGTATACATATTTCTACTAATTTTCAAACATACGCATTAGTTCATAGATGTACATTGGAGGTACCGATTAACTCGAAGGCCAAACCTGAACCAAGTTACAATTACGACGATTATATATTCGAAAAAAAAAAAAAAGAAAATATGCAAATTTCGCATAAGATAGCTAGAGATCATTGAATTAAAAATAAAATAAAAAGTAAGGAACGTTATGATAAAAATGAAAATCCACAAGAACTATACGTTAATGATTTAGTACTATTAAAAGATAATAATCATAGAACGAAACTCGACCCAATCTGGCTAGGACCGTACGAGGTCACAGCAGTTATAGGGAACGAGAATGTAGCTATACAGCGAGGCTGCAAGGTCATTACTGTACATAGAAATAACGTAAAAAATATTATAATGACGCACAAGTTAATTAATTAAAAAAAAAATAGCAATAATAAAAATAATAAGTATATAGCAATATTAAGTTAGAATAATTATATTAATTTTAGGAATAGAAATAGAACATTCATATTGAAATTGGAGAAAGAAATAACAAGCGGAAACCACAATACAACAAATTTAGGCATAGGTCAATTTTCAAACTGTTTTATAGAGCACATAAGTAGAGCCAATAATGAATTAACCATACCATACACCGAAGTGGAATCAAAAGAGATTACCCGTAACATAAAAACGTTTCTGTAAGATATGACAGAAAACAGAATGGAAGATTTGGAAAAAATTAACTGTCAGGACCTAATAGATTTTATCGACATTATTCCGGAACCAGAAGACCTACTATATTATAAAAACTTATTCTCAGAAAATAATTAATAACCCAATGTAATTTTATCCCAAGAAAAGGTGATTCAAATAAAGATTAAAAACTGATTTATTAAACAAAATATATATGATAATTAACATCATGAAAATTAATTCAGTCTAATAAACAGTTTTTCCTTTAAATTAATTAGTCGGAATCATCTTCTTCATCATCCAGTAACAAAATACCAGATACGACATGGTCCGGTGGAGGGGTAAACCCCTCTGGCCATTCTATCACCATCGTTATGTCTGGACCTCGAGCTAATAAAAAAATAATGATAAAAAAAAAAATGCATTAAATAAATTCATAAGAAAAAAAATATATATACGCACGATTTCATGACGTAGATACGAATCCGGGTTTCATCAGGTTTTCTGGGATCCATGTTTTCTTTATATACCTAATAAATCTAATCAAAAAAATATAATAAAATAATAACAAAAAATAAATTTTAATTTTAGGGACAGACAAAGAAATTACAAACAAATTTACAAATTACCCACAAATACCTTATGTAAACGGTTACATGATGCTAGAGATATTTTGGATTATATAAGATGGTATAATTTTATAAGATTATAATAAGACAGTAATATATAATAATAAAAGTAATACACAATAAGTATAATCAAACGTAATAATATTTATAATAATTGAAATACTACAGTCACAGTTAACCAACCATCATATCATAAGCACATACAACAAAAGAGTATTTACCTACACACGGTATCGACAGTAAAAAATAAAAACTTCAATGTATTGTAGCCTGTAGGTATTTTACGGTACGAACACAATGTTACATAGTTAAAAGGTAATTACAATTGCGATTGAACAAATAGATAGTGATACGACATGTTACAAAATGTTGAGGTTAATTTAATTTGACTAATTTTAATACTGATACTTAAGAAACAAAATACAAAGGAAAATCATACTGTTATAATATAGAACATTGACAGTCCATAGACATTGAAGTACGGATATAAGCACGGTCTTAGAATATAAGGTCAGGAAAGTTTGGATAGGAACACACGCTTTTATCACGGAAAGAAATTGGAACGGGCGCAGTGCTGCGCTCTATTGGTAAAATAACTCCTGTAGTTTATACAAATTTGAAACTAAACTATTTATATTATTTATATATATTTATTGTAATTTATATTATATTCTAAAAAAAAAACCCGTGTTCTATACAAAATATAACTATACTTTAATAAGTACTTATAGTAAGGAACACTGGTGCACCAAATATTGCAAATTCAAAATGCCAAAAGTATGTTTTGTTTGCAAAAAAAACAAGGAAGGTATTGCAAGTTTTGAAGTAACTAAACAAAGACTTGCAAGCTGGAGTAAATATATTGATGGGTTAAATGTAGGTCACAGAATTTGTGAAAACCATTTTTCCCCAAATTATATTATAAAAAAAAAAATTGTGAAGGACGGCTTAGGAAACATCATTGCAGAAGTAAGATTACCTATTTAAAATTAGACTAATTACTCAATGATTATTAATACAGTATTAATTTTAATTAATTATTAATTATACTTCTAGCAAAAGTATAAAAATGCTATTCTTCTTCAGGGTGCCATCCCCAGCATTAAATGTGAAAATATTATACAAGAACTTGACACTAATGATGATTTAGCTATTCCCCTAGACAAGTCTGAAATGGTAAATCATTATAATATTTAAATTAGCTACTAGGTTAAGTATAAACATTTTACAGTCAAAGAAAATAGATTGATCCTTTAATTCTTAATTAAGGCCTTGTATTCTTGATTATTTTTAAATTTCAGAAACACATTTATACAAACAAAAGGTCAACAGCTTCAACATATGTGTTACCCGTACACAATGAGACAAAAAGAATTTGTTTGGATTCTAATAATATTGATGCACATAAAGTATCAGATAATTTCAATAAAATATTGAATGATATGAACAGTATTATAGTTCCATTTAATTGGTCCAGGATTCTCCCTGCTAACAAAAAAATGGTCATATTTAGCAAAGTATTTGTAAATAAAGACGTAGAACTACCTTATTTTGAAAGATGTGTTAGTGTACACGAAGATATGACAATTGAATGCAGGTATTTAAATAAAATTATAAATAATTATTCAATTTTGAATCAGTCAAATATGAGAGAACTAAATAATATTCAAAATCTGATTTATAATTTTGATTTGGCTAACATGTGTAGTGGTGTAAAAATACCTGAAGAAGACAGAAAGTACTTAACAAAGACAACTTACAAAGATACATCGGATAGTTTCAGACACATTAATTGCTCATTAATTTTAAATACAACAGTATCAAATCCAATTGATCTTAAGGCAATAAACAAAAATAAAAAACCAGAAAATTGTAAATTTTGTAAAAAAATATTGAATTTGATAAAAGAAAAAAAAATCTAGATCACCAAGGTTAAAACGAATACACATCCAAGTTACTCCTAGCAAAAAGTTAAAATTAAAAGCCCTTCGTAACCGCAATAAACTTAATACAGAGTCAAAAAAAAGAATTCAAAACAAATTATCTAAAATACTCATTGAATTTAAGGAATTGAAAATTAAATTTAGAAGTTTAGAACATGATACAATAGTTGAAAAATTAATTAAAAACAACACTCCTCCAAATCACTTGTTGTTAATAAAAGAAATATTTGCTGCAGCAGAAAAAAAGGGCCCTAAAGGAAATAGGTATACTGAGGATTGGATAATGTTGTGTATGCTACTCCACATCAGGTCTCCATCTGGGTATTCATTTATGAGAGAAAATAAATTACTCCCCTTGCCATGTATCAGGTCCATTAGAAATTATCTGCAATTAATTAAAACATCTTGTGGTTTTGACGAACAATTTTTACAACTATTTGCAAAACACCTAGAAGGAAAAGAAGAATATCAAAAACATGGTTTACTAATTTTTGATGAAATATCCTTACGCCAGAGTATTTCTGTTAACACCAAGACTCTAACATATTCCGGACTGATTGATTTTGGGAGTGAAGATTTACCAAAGGCAAATGACTTGAGTGATAAAGCAACTCATGGCTTAGTGTTTATGTTTCAACCTTTGGCTGACTCATACACTCAGCCAATTGCTGTGTTTGCCTCAAAAGGTCCAGTAGCAGGTTTAACACTAACTCAGTTAATTATAAAAGCAGTAGTTTTATTGGAAAATGCTGGAGCAAAAGTGCATGGGTTAGTGTCTGATGGTGCCCAAACAAATAGGAAAGCGTGGAAAGAGTTAGGAATTCGTGGCCATCTGAATGACTGCCAAAGCCACGTAGAACACTTCGTTGACAGTAGTAGGAAATTTTTTGTATTTTCAGATACTCCACATCTGATTAAAAATGTTCGCAATCGTTTATACAATAACAAAGAATTATTGGTAATTTTAAATTTTAAATGTTTAAAAATATTATTAAACATTTTCATAACATCATACTTTTTATAATAGGTAAATCCAACTGAAGGTTTGGTGAAATGGAAACACTATGTTTTATTGCACGAACATGATAAAAATATATGTGACAGCCAACTAAGAGTGTGCCCCAAAATTTCAGACAATCATTTGAAATTATTGAATTCTTGTTTGAAAATGCGTGTCCGCCTAGCCACCCAAGTAATATTTTACAATAATCTACAAACTTTCGAGACATTTACACCATATCTATACTAACCTTTCTTTATATATCCAGGTATTCAGTAAGTCTATGGCTGATGGACTAAGATTCTATCAGAAGCATAAAGTTCCTGGGTTAGAACACTGTGATGCCACAATTAATTTCACTCTAATTATGAACAACATGTTTGATGCCTTAAACGCCAAACTTCCATGTGAAGGATTACGACATGGGTCAAAAAATTATGAAGTTAGCAATAAAAATAATTAAAAAATGAATGTGTGTATGTTGTAAATTTGTGATATTTGTTTAAATTACAAAATTATTAAAAATAGTATGTGAATAGTTTTATGTGTAGAACTGTAGAAGAGATTTTAGGATCTTTATACTTACACCCATTTTCTGGTAACAAACTTTATGTGGGCTTTTGTGACTTTATGTATTTAATTTGCATGCTTAAGTGTTTCTTTTGTCAGTGTTGTATTTCAATAGTTCGTTAAATCTAAGAGTGTCACCTGACGGTCAAGTTGACTTGGTATGAACAAAATTATATTGGCTAAACAATAACCTATAGTTATTAATTGTTTTTCTTTACAAAATGATTACTTATAGGTGTTGAAATACTCTTTAAAATGGCTGGATGATTGGGAGGCTCGGACTGGAGTTGATGTCACTGATAATCAATTCTTAACAAAAAGTACTTCTGAAGGTTTACGTGTAACACTGAACTCTTGTATTGAATTAACAGATTACTTAATAGACAAATTTGGATTTAAATATGTTCTATCTGGAAAAATAAACCAAGATGCACTTGAAGTACTTACAATACAGTGTAGACATTTTATAAATTTATACTAATATCTATTTACATTTTACAGAGATTTTTTGGTACAGTTCGAATGGCATCTGGGGCTAATGACCACCCTGCCACCCCTACCTTCCTTCAAGTATATAAATTACTTTCTGTATATTCTATTATAAAACCTCCAAAATATGGCAACTGTTCTATCAATATTATGGACCCTGGATCCAATCTAATACGTTTATCAGACATCACGAGTATATATCATAATGATAAAAAATCACCGACAGCCTTAGAAAACTTGAAAAACAAGCTAGATACATTAATTGACGATGGAACATGGGAATTCACTGACATCATTGAACATGATTACGCTCATGCACAAGTAATTGACTGCTTAAAATATTATATCACCGGTTACTTGTGTTTTCAAATTGGCAAAAAGACACAATGTGTTACATGCAAGCAAGCATTTGTCACACACTTGCCACCTACAAATAATGTTAATGCAGCAGAATTAACAAACTTAAAATCAAAAGGAAAACTTACTCACCCAAATATTATATTTTTTAAATTCATAAGTGCTGTAGAAGATTGCTTTATGAAAAATATTAAGAGCCCAGACGTCTATAATAAAACTGTAGATGATTTAATTGAACATTTTCAAAGATTTAATTTTCCATGTCCCAAACACAAATATGAGATTTTTGCCTATGCAATTAAGTATTACTTGAGTATGCGAATGAAACAATGGTCAAGAACAGTGAATCGGGAAATTGTTAAAACGAACACAAAGAAGAAAAAACTAGCAAAATTTTGTACAACATAGTTTTTAACAAAATATTAATAGGAATTATCACCAATTATGAAGCCATGAATCAGTGCACTATAAAAAGATAAATTATAATAATATAGGTACAATATTCTAATGTTATTAACTATATAATTAACATTTAACGTAAGTTAACATTAAACATTAAACTATAACGATTAAAATTTTAAAAATCGTATACCTATTTATTTACTTAAATGTTGACTACTTATATCATGACATCAAATATTGTGTAGTTTTATAAACCACTAGAGCGCAGCAGAGAGCCCGTTCCGGTTTGCTCCGTAATAAAAGCGTTTTTGTAAGTATGTATTTTCAGTTGAGTTGCACGGGCCTGGATATAAGGTTATACAATAACCAGATATATGTATGATAAGTACATAAAACAATTTACGGTAATGACAGTAAAAAATAAAAAATTCAACGTGTTGTAGGTATTTTTCAGTTTGAACACAATGTTACATAGTTATAAGGTAATTACAATGCGATTGAACAAATAGGTAATGATACGGCATGTTACAAATATAGCAATTTCTATTATATAGTACTTCGACAGTCGTCCATAGACATTGAAATACGAATATAAGGTTATACAATAACATAATTAATCGTTTAAGTTAAATACAGCGACAATATTTACAGTGATCACAGAATTAAATTTGTCTTTTTTGATAATATAAGGTTTAACAATAAGAAGTAAAACAAATACATACATTAGGTTATACATTATAAGCATTTGTCATTTTGTTGGGGGTCATTTCAAAAATGTTTCTAAGGGTTTTCAGTTGTGGTTAACATGAATGAAACACAGAGGGAGAACTGAACCAATAATATCACTGTTGAAGGTAGCAGTGCAGTGCTGTGTTGGCCTGGCATGTTGTGGTTTGTATCTCAATGTTTCCACACAAAACAGCCTAAAAATACAATATACCAGTTAATGAATTTAATGAATAAGCTTATAGTATAATGTAGTTCTTAAAAGAGTGAGGCAGAATCAAATTTGTCATTTTGTTTGGTAAAGATACTTTAAGCACAACGTCAGTATATCTTGAACACGGGGTAGTTAAACATTAAAAATAAAAGTCAATGAAATATTTCTGATAATAAATTAACCTGAGAACATGACAAAAATATTAAATTGTATAGTGAATAGTGAATAAGAATAACACATACAACATATAATAGTTCTCAAGTAATAGTTAACAGTGATCACAGAAAATCAAATGCATTAACCTTTATAATGAAGAATATCGAAGTATACTCATGAATATAAGGTTTTACAATAAAATATAAACATTAAAAGCATTTGGTCAATGAAAATAAATTGTTATAAGAGTATTAAGTTGTGATTAATACAAATGAAACACATGTTGGTGGTTTTGATGTGTGTGGGAAATGAACAAATTCTAATGCACTATTCATAATAACCTCAGTGTTGTGTCGAGAAGTCTCCAGAAACAAAAAACCTCGAACACAGCTTGATATACTTGTGACCCATGGTGTTGCACGAACTGCGTCCATATCCGCCGAAACCTAAATGTAAATGTGAGTGTAACGGTCATGTTCATTGGGACGTAAATGGTTCATACTTACTTGTGTATAGAAACTCCATGGCGGCATCAATGTTTCCACACCAAACACAGTTGTGGTTAACATGAATGAAACACAGAGTGGGAACTTAACCCATAATATCACTGCTGAAGGTAGCAGTGCAGTGCTGTGTTGGCCTGTCATGTTGTGGTTTGTATCTCAATGTTTCCACACAAAAACACAAAACAGCCTAAAAATACAATATACCAGTTAATTAATTTAATGAATAAGCTTATAGTATAATGTAGTTCTTTAAAGAGTGAGGCAGAATCAATTTTGTCATTTTGTTTGGTAAAGATACTTTAAGCACAACGTCAGTATATCTTTATAAAACCATTATAAAAGTTAATAACACTATTAAGGCAATATTGGGTTTATCTAATAAGGTCTATGAATTTTTTTGAACTCATATTAGTCTAAGTTAAAATGAATGCGTTAAACGTATAAGAATATTCTGTTTAGATATTATGTGAACATGAATTGAACACGGGGTAGTTAAACATTAAAAATAAAAGTCAATGAAATATTTCTGATAATAAATTAACCTGAGAACATGACAAAAATATTAAATTGTATAGTGAATAGTGAATAAGAATAACACATACAACATATAATAGTTCTCAAGTAATAGTTAACAGTGATCACAGAAAATCAAATGCATTAACCTTTATAATGAAGAATATCGAAGTATACTCATGAATATAAGGTTTTACAATAAAATATAAACATTAAAAGCATTTGGTCAATGAAAGTAAATTGTTATAAGAGTATTAAGTTGTGATTAATACAAATGAAACACATTTTGGTGGTTTTGATATGTGTGGGAAATGAACAAATACTAATGCAAATATTCATAATAACCTCAGTGTTGTGTCGAGAAGTCTCCAGAAACAAAAAACCTCGAACACAGCTTGATAGACTTGTGACCCATGGTGTTGCACTAACTGCGTCCATATCCGTCGAAACCTAAATATAAATGTGAATGTGAGTGTAACGGTCATGTTCATTGGGACGTAAATGGTTCATACTTACTTGTGTATAGAAACTCCATGGCGGCATCAATTTTTCCACACCAAACACAGTTGTTCACCATTTTCCAACAGCCTGAAAATGTTAATTCTATAAGTATGCTGAAAACCAGTTAATTAATTTAATTTCAAAACGTTTGACATTAGTTACAAATTCACTTTGCAGTGAATAAGCATCCAGAGAGAACCACGGGGAGGTTGTCAAACTTTCTCTCCACAGGACCACAAAGGTCGGACCACACAGGTCGGACCACACAGGTCGGACCACACAGGTACTCGCTGTCGCATATAGCGACGGCTAAACTTATAGCAAATAATTAAAAATTATCGGCATAAGTGATTTAGACTGTAATAACTAATAAGTATTAAGTGTAATTGCACTGCTCAAGTTAAGGTTGAACAAAAACGGCCGATCACAACACGTCTGAATACACTATATTCCTTGTGATAAATCGACCGTCGTCGCCACCGTACATACCAACTTTTATTGATTCCGAGTCCCGCACTCGTGAGAACGCAACGTACAGTTGTCCGTGCGTAAACACCGGGGACGGCAGAAACAAACCAACTCTGTCAAAAGTTTGACCCTGAGACTTGTTGATCGTCATCGCAAACGAAAGTCTCACCGGGAACTGAACCCGACGCATGGTGAAGGGCAGGTCGTCGTCTCCGCTGGACGACAGCGGTATCCTGGGGATGACGATGTCGTCCTGCCCTTCCCCCGCGTCCGCCAACAACCTCGCTTTGAAGTTGTTGCGCCTCAGTTCCGTAACCACTAACCTTGTTCCGTTGCACAGTCTGATTTTCGGATCGAGGTTCCGCAGCAGCATGACCACGGAACCGACCACCAGCGTCAGCCTGTACGGAGGAAGTCCGTCGGGCTCCAGCGAGTTCAAACACTCGGTCGGGTAATTGGCAATCTCGTCCACGTCGTCCGCCACCACCGTGTCTATGGCGGTGTAGGTTCTCGCGGCACCCGTGACGCGTTGCAGCACCGTGCGATTGACCTGTCTACAATCCTCGTTCCGGGGACAGAGAATAATTTTCCGAGCAAAGTCGTCGACGTTAGCCAACGACATTTGCTGCGGGTAAACAAAATCAATGAAATTAGCTATGTCACATACCATATTCCTGGGGATTTCGATGGTGTTCACATTTCCGTCGACCGCGGGCAGCTGGCCGTTGCCGAGTTGAAGCAACCAGGCGGCAAAGTCCGCGTCGTTGTTGGCCCGCATGTTCTGCGTCAGGCTGAAACGCTCGAAGACGTCCCACAGATGGTGGTGCCTGATAGAAGCCGCCACGATCGCGGCCCTCGTCCCCCTGCGGACCACCGGCAGTATCTGTCTGAAGTCACCTGCGAATAGAACCGTCTTACCACCGAACGGTAGTTCCGATTGCATTATGTCCTTTAGCAACCGGTCGACCACCATCAGTTGGAGCCCCGGAGACATGGGCGCTTCGTCCCAGACGATGAGTGCCGCCTCCCGTATCCTATGCGCGCGCAGAGACTGCATGGCGATGAACGACGTCGAATCTACGTCGAGTGAACGGTCATACCACTGTCCATGAGCGTCGTCGCTATTCCCGTGAACGCCACAGACAACACGGATCTGCCCATGTTGCGGAGCGACCATATTAGGCAGCCGTAAAGTGTCGTTTTCCCAGAACCCCCGGGCCCGTCGACGTAGAACATTTCGACGGCCGCCATCACGCTGTCGTAAACCGCCCGCTGTTCGTCGTTGAGGTAGTCCAACTGCAGGGTCCAACGCACCACTGCGGCGACGAAGGCGTAGACGTCTCCGCCTGCGTCCTCTTCGAGCAGCGCGACGTCCGGATTCGGCAACCCGTAGTCGGCCAGCGTTTTACCGTGACCCCGCAGCATCCACCCGATGGCGTCCAGACACTCGGCCCTCGCGTGGTCCTCGTCTCTCAGTCTGTGGAAGAAGTCTTGCCTCAGGTCTTCCTCGCTTGCCATGTATAACGCCAGAGGATCCGCGGCCTCGCAGTACAGCAGGATCGTCACCAGTAGGTAACGCAGCTGTGCGGGAGTGTCCACGGCCGCGGACTCTGTCATGCACGCCAGCAGGGCTTGGTCATCCTCCAGGAGTCCAAGCGCCACCGCCGCCGCCGCGTACGTCAGATACACGACCCCGTTGACGGTCCTCATGTCTCTGAACGACTGAGGACCTCTCCTGTGCAGCAGCAGCAGTCGCAAGAGGAATCGCTCTCGATCTAGGGGGTTGACCGCGTACATCCGAGACAACGTCTCGTTGGCCATTACCCTTCGGCGCCGATTCCACTTCCTGCCTCTTTCCACCCAGGTGTAATGCATCGGTATCTCATGGTAGAGATACTGTCTGGCCTCGGGGTCCGTCTCGTTGAGCGAGAAGAACGCCGTGAGTCTTGTTCAGGCCTGCGCTGCGTTTTGCACACGCTCCAGTTCTTGTCCCGGAGCGAAGTACACCATGTGGTAGTCTTTCAGATGGACTGGAAGCCTGATCACCCTGTGACTCGGCTTATGCAACTCGTACGAAAACAGTCGCCAAACTGCTTCTGGCGGACTGACGTACCGAGCATTGATGTAACTGAAACAAACAAAATTCGTTCGATTAATACACAATAATGTTATGAGTAGTCATAATAATAATAATAATACATTTTAATAAATAACAAAAATAAAATTTATATTATACAATTTAACTGCCAGAATTTGATTAGTTCTATTAGATCTATTAGTTAGTTTATTTTATATAATACTCTATCTATATAAGTTTTATTAAATAGTATATAGTCATATCATTATACAATTTAATTTTCAGACTTTAATTAAATAGGTACATAAAGTTCTATTTTGTTTATTAATATTGTATTATTTAGAATCTGTAGTAGTATTTGTATGCTACACTAAATTTATATAAACTGTAATATATCAAGTACCTACTACATAGTATGTTATATATTTACTATCTAACCACATAATCGAGCCCTTGTCTAACTCAGATGTGTTGATAAATAGCTGTGGATGTCAATTATATATAGTTATTTATCAATTGTCTATTAATTAACTTGATTTTATGCTCATGAATTAACCTACCTATAGTATAGTCATATCGATCAATAATTATATATTGTAATATCCTCCATAAACCTAGTTACATAAGTAATATCAAATAGTATAGCCATATCATTATAAAATTTAACTGCCAGAATTTAATTAAATACATGAAGATCTATAAGTTTATAATAAATTATTGTATTATATAGTATCTGCAGCAGTTTTGTATCATACATAAAATTTATAATTACCAAATTACATTACCTCAAACAATCAACTCACCTAAAAACTGTAATATATTTAGTACTGCATAGAGTATACTTGTAGGTTTGTTATATTACTATAAATTGTCTATTCAAGTATATATTATAGGACTATCCCATATAATCCAACCCATGTTAAACAATATAGGTGGAGATAATAAAATCAAGTGTTACCTAATGTAGGTACCTATTATTTAATAAATAGTTTATTCCATATAATACTCTACCTATATAAGTTACCTATATCAAATAGATATAGTCACATATCATTATACAATTTAATTTTCAGACTTTCATTAAATAGGTACATAAAGTTCTATTTTGTTTATTAATATTGTATTATTTAGAATCTGTAGCAGTATTTGTATGCTACACTAAATTTATATAAACGACTCACCTAAAAACTGCCATAATTAAGTAAATACTACATAGTATGTTATATATTTACTTTTTTTTTTTTTTTTTTTTTTATTGATCTTAAGCTTCGGCAACTATGGCCATTAGCTGTAGTGGTTTATTTGTGTGTTGTTATAGCGGTAGGGGGAGGAACACGTGTGTGTTGGGTTTGGCAGAATTTTGAATGGGGCACCCGTAGGTTTCTGCCATGCCCCGGAGTGGGGGATGGCGGCACTTGTTCTCCGGACACCGTGACTTGCCCGGAGAAAAATACCGCCCAGTGGTCGAGACGATCGAACCCGCGACCGCCGGCGCCGCAGACGACGTGTCCGACCGCTCGGCCACCTCGTCCCCCCGATATATATATTTTACTATTTAGTGATAATAATAATAATAATAATAATAATAATACATTTTAATAAATAACACAAATAAAATTTATATTATACAATTTAACTGCCAGAATTTGATTAGTTCTATTAGATCTATTAGTTAGTTTATTTTATATAATACTCTACCTATATAAGTTATATCAAATAGTATATAGTCACATATCATTATACAATTTAATTTTCAGACTTTCATTAAATAGGTACATAAAGTTCTATTTTGTTTATTAATATTGTATTATTTAGAATATGTAGCAGTATTTGTATGCTACACTAAATTTATATAAACGACTCACCTCAAAACTGTCATAATTAAAGACCGGATTTTTGTGCAGCTAAAATCTAAAAAATGTGCAATTAAAATGTTAAAATGTGCAAAAACGTGCAAAAACAAAATTTTCATTATAGGTACTTCAAATTTTAATTTTAATAAGTAATAACTAATAACTAATAACTGATTTTACAATATTTGATTAAAATAATAATAAACTGACAATAAAATAAAAAATAAAATAAAATAAAATAAAATATGTATATAACTGACTTACAATATTTGATTAAAATTTATGATCATGTACATTTCCAAGTTTTTTTCTTTAAAATTATGTCTTCTGTCACTTAATATATGTTTTAACTGCGAAAACACACGTTCTACGTCGACACTTGTTATCGGGCATTGTTTGTAGCAGCTTATAATAGCAGGATCTTCTTTTAAATCTACATCATTTCCATTTATTGAATTGTTGTACAGTTTTAATATATTGTATCCAGGATTTTTATCAAATACTGATTTGAATTTTTCATATAATATTTGTCCCTTTTCATTTTCAATTGTCTTAAGTCCATCTCTTACTGTTTCAACTACATTTATTTGATAATTTAAAGTTGAATTTTGTTTTTCCAGTTTTGTAATTGAATTTGGCAACTCGGACAAATGTGATCGAATAAATGTTAAATCAGATATAATTGATGTAGTACTCAAAATAGATTTTACTTTTTGGACAGATTGTGCGTCATCTTCTATATTAGATACCAATTCTTTAAATTTACTGAAATTTTCAGAGTAAAACAAAGCAGCTTCTAACCATGTTCCCCACCTTGTTGTTACAGGTTCTGGAGGAAGGCGACAGTCCATAAAATTTTTATAAGCAGTAATACGATGAGGTGCTTTTAAAAACATTTTTTTTCCATTATTTACCAGTTTATTTATACCCGGGAAAATGTCTCTAACTTTTTCGGCCACACGGTTTAAGCCATGGGCAACACAAGTTATATGAATCATATTAGAATAAAATATTTTTAATGCTCCTCCAGTTTTTATCATATATAGCGCCGCATCGCTAATAAACAGCAGAATTTTGTCTTGAAATAACGTGTCTCCAAAAAATTCCATTAAACTATCATTCACAAATCGAGAAACCGTTTCATAATTGGTTTTTTCAATTCTTTGCAAGAAATCAGGAATGAAGTAGGCATTATTTCTGGATGAAGTATCCCAACAATTAAACTACAAATATACAGCCCTCTAGAATCAGTCGTTTCGTCTACCATAATGTAAATGAAATTGTTAGTTAATTTTTCCCGTATTTTTGTAAGAGTAGATTCAAAACATATTTTTAAGTAATTTTTTCGTAACGTACTTTCATCTGGAATATTCTGATTAACATATTTTTGTAAAAAGTTTTTAAATGGGGTCGACTGAAGTTTATTGAAAGGAATATTTGTGACTACCAAGGCATAACACATGTCTGTTAAAAATTCATTTCGACTAGCCATGGCTGAGGTGGTTTCAGGTATTAACATTTGTACCGGATTACGCTTATTTTTTTTAGCAGCAGTCATTTGTTGATGCACAGCTTATTACAACAAAAACAATAAAAACAATTTTTAATAATTATTGATTACAGCAGAAAATTAGTGTTACCGCAGGTACGTACTTGAATTACAGTGTGCATCAACTTGTGATTTTCGTTCACAACCAATAGCCTTATTGCACGACGTGCAAAATATAATTTTGCCTTCGGTTTTCAATTCTGGATATTTTTCGATCCAACACTTTATTTTAGAACAATGGCTACTACTAATTTTCGGCATTTTAAATTAAATAATATCAAGTAATAATTAACTACAAAATTGTATAAAACACGAGTTGACTACGACGGCTGCGGATAGACTGTAGTACTATATGTGTAAACTGTATATGTAATCGATAATCTATCGACTATCGTAGTACCTTATCTTAATTACTTCGTATTATATCGTTATATATATATATATAATTATATTGTTAGATATAAAAGTCCAATACTTTGTATAACAATATAATATAGCACTGATAAAAATAATACAAAATACAAAATATTTGTACAAAAGTACATTTTTATAAAAAAAAACCGAAACGTGCAATTTTGTGCAAAAACCCAAAAACGTGCAATTTTGTGCAACAGAAAACTTTCTTTAAATTAATCTACATCTCTTGATTTGGATTTGTAGCTTGTTTCTATTGAATTTAGAACACGCCATAAAAAGATGCAATTGCACAGGAATCCGGTCTTTAGTCATAATCAAGTAAATACTACATAGTATGTTATATATTTACTATTTAACCACATAATCGAGCCCATGTCTAACTTAGGTGCGTTGCTCAATAGCTGTGGATGTCAATTAAATATAGTTATTTATATTACATCCATATAGATAATTATATTATGTAAAAAATTTACAATGTCAACTTATAAAAATAATTAAATTTAAAAATTAAATAAAATATTTTTTTAAGGTCAGTGTACTACTGTATGAATTAATTATGTAACATTAATATCAAAAACATAGTAACCGAAAAGAATATTTAGTTATTTCTAAAAAGTATATTTTTAAAGTTATTTTATAGTATATTGTTAATTTGCATATAAAAACAACAAACAAATAAATATTTAAAAATATAAGTTGAGTATAAGTGTTTTTTTTTTAAATCATAGTAACAATATTTAAGGATTTATACATCAAAGTTAATAAAGAACTTTTGTTTCGTTGTCCAAGTATGCTACATTTTTAAAATAACTTTTTTATTTTATTTAGTCGAATTACTTATGAGTTAAAACAGTTATAGTATATGAAGAAATAAATTAACAGATGCTTACTTTTCAATTTCATTTTGTCTTGGACTTCTACTGTAGCCATGTCGTGGCCTTTGAAGACGTGTTTGTATAAATACTTTACGCTCTTCACAGTAGAACACACCTATACGTTGATGTGTGCATCGTACTTGGCCAGCAGGTACGGGTTGTAGGCAACTACAAACTCGTTGCTGACCTGGTGATCTCTCACGAGGGCCTCGATCCCGTTGTCTCGTCGACGGTACGTTGGGTACCCGCCGTCAGAAACGTAAACTGTCTCTGCATTATATGCCTTTGGATATTTCTTTAGACATATCCCTTCAGCCATACACGGACTGTCGCGGTTCAGTTGCCCACATGGTCCGTGTATCATGTGACTCGTCACAGCTGTGAACAGTCTCTGATTGTTCTCGTCTGCTGGGTCTGGCAGTTCAGCGCACACGACATCGTCTACATCCTCGGCTGTGAGCAGCTTGTTGCCATCGCTAAGGATGATGACTGATGAGTATGTGTATGTGTGGCAGACCGCGTTTTTGAAACTCAACAGTGTAAACATATGCGTCTACGTTACCAAACAATAGTCGTCTCCAGGTTTAGACTCAAACTAAAGAAGAATTACTCGACTGGGAAGACGGCAGCCAAATTCAACTTAGAAAACTTAAAAATCGATGAAGGAAGGGAAAAATACATACAAGCAAGAATTACATAAGATTATTCATGAAATCTGTAAAAAAGTTTGGAAAACAGAAGTGCTGACAAATGATTGGAAAAAAGCCATAATAATTCCACTATATAAAAAAGGTGACAAACTCAATTGCAACAATTACAGAGGAATATCTTAACTGAACTCTGCATATAAAATATTCTCAAAGATTTTGGTAAAACGCCTTGAACCAATAGCCGACAAATGCATTGGAGAATACCAGAGTGGCTTTCGTAAGGGTAAGTCGACAATTGACCAGCTAACAATAGTGGGGCAATTAATAGAAAAAAAATACGAGTTTAGACAAAACATTTGGCAAGTGTTTGTCGACTTCAGAAAAGCGTACGATAGCATACACCGCAGTCTTTACAATATTAGGCAAGAATTTGGTTTCTCGAGGAAACTTATCGCTCTAACAAGGATGTGCATGAATGACACGAAATATCAAGTGAGAGTAGACCAAACGTTGTCCGAAGAATTTGAAGTCATAACTGGGTTGAAACAAGGGGACGCGCATTCACCACTATTATATAGAAATAGCTATAAACGACATTAGTTGCCAAGTATTTGCACGGGACGCAGTATTAACTGCCACGGAAGAAATCCAAAATACAAAATATAAAGACTTTACACCTGTAACTAACATGAATAATATTTTAGAAAAAATACCCGAACATATACACAAATTTGAAACAGATGAAAAATGGGAAAAAGGACCAGCTATGCAATTCACAGATTTACACGATGCATCCAAATCTTTAGACGAAGTACAACAAATGATTAACCAAGAACTTTTAAGAGAACAAAATCAAAAACATAAATTTGTACACAGTAATTTGCTATATGTAACAATAGTACAGGCATTAATATCTGTTATACTAATTATAGCAATTTACATAATGATAAAATGCAAGTATATCAGGACCACAGAAGTCATGGAAATTCCCGGCAGAATAGTTAGATATAGGGCACCCAATAGAAATGACTACGTACGAAATTATGAAGAGACACCCTTTACTCCACCACCTTCACCAAGATAAATTAATTTAAAAAAAATAATAATAATAAATTAAATAAAATATAAATTAAAAAAAAAAATTATATATAATAATATAATAATAAAACATAAGACAATAATAATAATTAAACTAGAAATAAACGAATAATTTAATAAGTAAATAAGAAACTAGGTATATGTAAACTAATAAAGCAATACTATGTATATAATTATGTTTCAGGAAACAATCAAGAGAAATTTCAAAATAAATATAATAATAAATATAACATGAGCGAACCCACACCAATGCCTGAGCCTAATGATTTTTATAAGGAACTGAGGGATAGGTTACTCATTGATACACATGATCAATTGGTACTAAGGAACACAGTATATGTACGTTGTTTTAGACAACACGTAATAGACGCGAATAATAATATGCAAGTACCTTTTAACGAATCTGAACTTGAAACCGTTATGGGTCCGTTAACAGCTTTCTTTTGCACTAGATGTAACCGCGAACCAGCCTATAATTCAATGTGTTTAAAAATTGCAGGAATATTAGATCAATATTATATTCAACACCAATTTTATAACGAAGAACATATTCGATAAATAAATTCAAAGATTTCATTAACAAATAAATAATATAACGAAATAAGGAATAATAAAATAAAATATTATCACGTGCATAAAAGAAATAATACGTAAAACAATATTCTATGAAATAAAATAAAATAATATTACGTGCATAAAAAATATATATATACCTACGTAAAATAATATTCTAAATAATAAATTATATAACAATAACTTTTGACTATTTCAGAAATTAAGAAGAAAAACAAAAGATTAATAAAAAAGAAAACCGTAGAAATTAAAAATATATAAAATGGGTGAGAACGTACTACCTGTAACACGAACCGATCGAATGCAACTACAAACATTTGAATTCCTCAGAGAGTTGAAAAACGAATTAATTGAATCGACCAACCATATACAGATAAAGCGAGGGGAAGTAGTTGGTTTACATTGCTTCCCGGAGCACATAAGAAGGGCGAATAATAACATGCCCATACTTTTCAGGCCAAATATCTTAGCACGAGTTAATGACTGTACGCACGGTTGTCGTACGACCAAATCATAATAGACCCATGTGTATAGAGTTGGGTTTACTATTAGAACAGTTGATCAGGAGGCGTGTGATCATCGAAACGATTTTCGAAGAATAAACCTCAGGAAACATATATTATATACATATCAATAATTACTAAGAAACCAATTAATTTAAAAAAAAATATATAATTATTTTATTTTAGCTCACATACGCTTTTTTATAATGGACTTCGAGTTCTTTACCGTCAGTAAGAACGAAACATTACTGGTATCCGGCGCCATATCGAATAGTTTAGAAAAGTACCAACCCAAGAAATTGGAGGGGAGTCCTCTTATACTTACAAAAGATGATAAGATGGAAGATTCCGCCGATGCGACCTAAAGAATATAGTGCAGAATATCAAACAAGTATTCCGAGGGAAAAAGGCAAAAGTGATTGAACCATTGCTAGAACAATTATACAAAAGTGTAAGTCACCAGGGGGAATCGACCTTGTCTACGGTATACTTGCAAAGATATTTGCACATAAACGATAGGGAGCCGCTAGTAGTATTTTGGAACGGATCATCAGATATCACAATAATTAAGCGTTTAAGGTTAACAGGAATTTTAGCATATTTAAACATATCTGCAATTAGCATTAGGAATAATGATTATTTTATATTAGAATTAACAAACCTAGAGACTAAGGAAGTATTATATTCGGGCTATTTAGGTAAATTAAATAAAAATGGTAGAATGTTAGGATTGTCAGAAGCTCATGAACTAGCATGCGATATTAATCATAATATTACACATTGTCATGACCCGGTTGCCGACGTAATTTTAACAAAATGCCTATTCAATTATATAGTAACAAAAATAAAGCCCATTAAATTATATTTAAATATAATATATATTAGCAAAAAAATATAAAAGGAATTTTAAAGTCAAAATAAATAATAATTATTAGTTAATAAATAAATATAACACAAAATAAATTAAATAATGAAAACAAATAAATATAATTAACATTTATTATATATTCTAGATTCATTGAGGAGCTAAAAGCCATTTTAAAAACGGAAGTACATATTTATAACGTTAAAGAAAATAAATTGCAATCCGTATGCTTTAATTGGCATATATTAAAGGCAAACAAAAAAATAAATAACCATTACGATCATAGAACTTTAAATAAAATAACTAGAAGCCTTGAACTTTTCATGGATGATTATTGTAATGGAGAGTGCAAGCAACTAGTAAAAATAATAGAAAACACTAGAGATCCAACTTACATAATGAATTACCTTAAGTAGATCCATAGTTGCATATGTTTATGGCAAATCTAACGATTATTCACATAGATTAGTATATAGGTGGAAGATGATAATTATTATTATATAAAAGGGGAAAATACTTAAATTTTATACTTACGTAACGCTTATAATGTTATAATTTCAGGTACATATATTATTTTATTAAAAGATTATTAATCTTTCTTATTTACACTATTTATTTAATTAAATAATGTATTCATTTTATTTTACTAACCACAATATACAAATTGTAATATGAATAATAAAAAACAATAATAATAATAATGATGATATTAAAAAATTGTAAAATGTTCACATTATTGTAATCAAATGTAACACTGTAATCATATTGTTAACTGTATACAAAATTTATATATCAATGTAAACAATGTAATTCAACCATTGTAAACTATTTAATTAACAATGTTAAAGATTCTTAACCCTTAAATGTTAACAATCTTTTTTTGGTAGGGAGGTGTAATGGGATTACGTAATATCATGTATTTGCTCATAAAAACAACCAGGAATGCGACCACACCCAAAAGTGTTTACGACTAGAATACCACTTTTAGTCGTGAGGTCCATATGAAGGACGACTGTACACGCGCCGCTCACTTCAAAGGACGCCGCCACCATATATATAGGGGACAGCGAGACAGCCTGAGTAGATGTATCCAGAGACGTGAACAACACACGACTCGCTTAGCCGCCAAGCCATCACACATAATTACACGGAAATTATCAATTCTAGAACGAGCTACAATTCACTCAACTACACAATCAACACGACTGTTCTGCTTATTTTGTCTGGTTTAATAAAATACATTTGATTACTATACTAATTTGACTATTATTATTTATAAACGTACATCAGCTTTTGGATCCCTGAGGGGCTGTACGTAACAATAATATTATAATAAAAATCATACATTAACATTTTAGATAAATCTAAAATACACATTCCTACATATATTGGTGGTTTGAAAAATATTTGTGTTCTTTTCATATGTACTGCAGCTAAATTTTCTGTAAAAATTGTCCTTCGATCAAAATTTGGTTTTGCAATTAATTTCTCTACTATTGATGCATTAGAACATTCTTTTATATCAACATGATTTCGAACATTCATCATAGTGCGTCCATAAACACTATTATTCATTAATTTGAAAAATTCTTTTTCAAACTCATTCTTAGCTTCTGATCTAAGATTAGTATTAAAATCAATATAAACTTTTAACCAAGGAGATTGACTAAATTCTAATACTCTATGAATTTTCTCTATCTTTAAACCTAAATTAATATATCATTTTAGTGTTTCATAATGACGTATTATATATTTTTTCTTATCATACAAAGTTGTTAATAATTTTGGGAGTTGTTTGTTATCAAAATGTCTTTCTGGTGCTAAAAGGAAATCTGAGTGTAGATCATAAAGTTCTTTAGCGTAAGATAAATCAACTTCTAAAATATAACCTTTACGTGATTTATCAGAAATATTCATTACATCCAAATCATTCAGATTATCAACCCATTTGAAATCTCCAGTAGGTAAATATTTACTCATTGCCCACCCATAAAGATTATTTGCATCCAAGTATTCTAAAAATATTGATTCCTCCTTTTTTTCAAATTTATCTCTCATGTATTTATTATTTGCTTTTGAATATCTTTTACTACATTGAGATAAGCCACCTCTGATTCCAGATTCAAACATCAATAATTGATCGACATCTGTTAATAAATCTAATTTTATTTTTGTTATTCTTAACATACTATCCCACGCGAATCCTGGTGTTGTGTAATACCACATAGGATCTAATTTATAATTTTTTAAAGAAATATCTCTAAAATTTTCTATTATATCTGTTGATAATAAAACATCGATCTCATTATATAAACTAGTGAATGCACGCATATTTTGTATAATAAACACTTTCCAAATTTTCTATGAGTTTTCATATTCCTCTTTAGTTATATTTTCATCAGTGAGAGAACTATAAAATTTTTCAATAGGAGGTAAACATGTTTCATTAAATTTTTCTTCACAATCCATATACTCATAGGGATAAGCTAACTTTCTAGTAACTAAATCTAAATGTTCTTCAGGAAAAAATTTACTAAGTTCTTTAAATTTATTTTTTAAATTTAATTTTGAATCATTTCGTAAATTATTTGTTAACTTTTCTAAAGAACTAGGTAAAAATTTGAATGAATCTATAAACCTTAATTCTGTATATAGCACTATGTCTTCACCTTTCCTAGTTACTTTACGTGGCATCATTTTTGAAAAAGAAATATATTTTTCCTCATTATTTGCGAGCAATTTTATTCTTTTATTATCATTCCCAAATTCTTTTAAAAATAGATTGGCATCATAACCTGAAATATTATGAAAAACAATTGGAATAAAACGTGGATTTTGATAATTAAGATCACAGATAGAATGTGCTGCTCCTCTATATTCTCCAGTTAAATGGTCATGATCCCGAACTTTTCGCATATTTTTATTTTTATTTTCTAATTCTTTTTTAAGTTTATCTTCATACAATATACATTTTTTAACATCATCAATATTTTCATAATGTTCAATATCGTCTTTAATTATTTGAAGTTTATATTTATACAATTTTAATTTATAATATTTTATAATATTTAATAATTTATAATATTCAATAGTGTCTTTAATTATTTTAAGTTTATTTTCATTCAATTTAAATTTTTTAACATCATCAATATTTTCATAATGCTCAAAAACGTTTTTAATTATTTTAAATTTTTTCTCTAACATTGGAGGTAAATCTGATAAATATCTTTCACAAATATGACATTTACCAGATTTATTATAATAATTATTTAATTGTTCTGCATTCAATGTTTTCATAGGAACTATTTTATCATATATTTTAGAAATAAGTATTTCTTCATTTTTCATACATTCATAAAATACTTGAGCTACGTTTGGACCAGAATATTTTACAGGAGATTTATAATCACCATTACTATATTTAATATAATAACAAAAATTATTAGGTATATGTTTCTGATAACAATTAGTAAAAGACTCTGTATCATTTGGTTGACAAGTATATATTGGTTTAAGAGTAAATTCATAGTCAGCAAAAACCACAAAAGGTACTCTTAAGGAATGATTATAATTTTGAAATTCTAAAGTTTTATTATAGGGTTCTGGTAGAACTATTTTAGCAGCTTTATTATTATTACAATAATGTTTATGGTCATTTAACTTATATTCTTTATCAAAACTACTTAACACATTTTACACAAAAATCTTTTATGACCATCTTTTGTAACTTGACTTCCTATTAGAGTCCATAAATCTTTAATCCAACAATAATGTCCTTTATTCATATTATTATCATCTGTTAAATATAATAAATCTATATGGTTAGTTTTTTCGATTTTACTTATTTGTAAAGGTACAATTACTTTTTTATCTAAACAATAAATATTAATAGAAATATCTTTTGTTCTTTTAACAAATTTCGGAACGTCTGTGGTTTTTACTGGAAATTCAAAATCTTTAAATTCTTTATCAAATTCATTTTTAAAGCGATTATATTTAGTTACTCTTTGTCCATCTTTTTCAACAGGGTGTAAAGCAGAGAGTATTGCCCAAAGAAAACATTTATCATCTTTATTATTAACATTTATAATAGCATGTTTATCTTCCATATGTGTAGATAATGGAATATATGAAGAACCCTTATAGGGAACATATTTATTTTTATTTATTCCCGAACTTAAAATTTGATGAAGTATCCATTGTGAATCTTTCGTTATAAAATCTTCTTCTTCTTTTACAATTTTAATGTTTTAAAATTTTTTTCCTTATATTCCATATTTTCTTCATTAGTACCTTTCTTATATAAAGCAAGAAACATAATATTAACTTTAAAACGATTTAAAAACATTTGTATATCTTTTATACCCATCTTATTTTCAATAATATAAGTTATTAATCTATTTTGAAATGCTGTTTCTACAGTTTTAAAAACAAACTCTTTTCTTGGTCTTATACCATTATTTTTATGACGAATAGACTGTAAATGTTTAGACCAACTGTTGTATTTAACTGTTAGCTTACAAATATCACAAGTTTTATCTATTTTTGGTATTCTCTCTTGTCTTGTTCTTACATTTGTTGTTGTTGTACCTCTGTATGTTCTTCTAAATCGAGGTATAATTGCTTGATCTGGATCATTGTTTTGATGACGAATAGATTTCAAATGTCTAGACCAATTTTTGTAACCAACTGTTAAGTTACATTTATCACAAGTTTTGTTATCCATTTTATTATTGTTAAAATTCTTTTTAACTAAAGGTTCAATTTTATTTATTCCTTCCATTTATTATAGGGAATATTATTTTTTTTTACATTCAATTTTTTAATAAAAATTATTTTTATTAAAAATTCTATTTAAATAATATTAAGATCCCATAAAAATTCACACATTTTAATATTTCCTAAATCTTGAACAATCTTAATATCATCTAGATAATGGTGAGTATAATCATCTGTTGTAATAATTTGTTCATTAGCTATTTTACAAAGTTCTAACCAAATTGGTGAATGTAATAATTTAGAAATATAAGAATTTCCATTTCCAAGATAAACATCTCCTTGACTGATAATGAAAATATTTCCATCAATTGGAATTTTATTTAGATTATATTTAATACTCTCAGAATTTTCATAGCATTCAAAAGCACAAAATTGCACATAACATTTGTTATTTTTTATACTTTTTTTTAATATTATTTTGCATTAATTTCAAAAAATTATATTTTTTAGTCTATATTGATTAATTGGTACACCATTATATTTTGTATTAACTCTACAAGGTAAAATTGTTTGATATAAAACTTTTACACCTACAAGTAACACCCAACCTTATACACCTAATAAAGATACCATTTTTAAAATAAATAACATGGATAATTTTATGGATATTAGAAAAGCGGTTTTATATGTATGGTAGATATTTGCAAAAAGATGGAAAAGAATATCCTAAAGATTCAAAAATACAACTAATTGATGATTTTCCTAAACATTTATGGTCTAAAGTTCAAGTTAAAATACATGGTAAAACAATAACTGAAATTGAGTATGTAGGAAAAGTAAGTACAATTAACGGTGTGATAGGCTGCAACTCTTTGGATTCAAATGGACCAAGTATAAACTCAGTCTTTGTAAGCAAATTTAAAGGTGGAGGTAATTTTAATGTTATGGGTTTATTATCAAAATTTGGTTTACCATTTTTCAATGACATTTCAATTCCTGTTATCAATTGTGATATGGAATTATGTTTTACTAGAAATACAGATGATGATGCATTACTGAAAAAAGATGTAGTTATTGAAAATGGTAAAGGGGTAAGAAAAACTGTTGTAGGAACAGAAGATGGTAAAATTATTATTGATGAATTTTCAATTAAAATTCCAGTTGTACGATACGCTGCTTTACAAAATGTTTTATTGGTAAATGAAATAACTACATTTTCTAAAGAAAAAAAGTATACTTTTATTTTTAAAGCGTGGCAAATGATTGAGTAAGAAATATAAAAGGAAAAACTATTAAAATTAATGTAACAAATGAATATCGAAGTAAAAATCAACCTATGTTATGTGGTTTTGTATTTCAAACAAATAAATTAAATACTCAAGATCATGACCCTGGTGAATTTGATAATTGTCGTGTTAGAAGCTATAGTTTTGAATTAAATGGAATAAATTATCCTGCAGAACGTCAAGATGAAGATTTTAATAATAATAAGTTTTGTCAATTTTATGATGATTTAATGTCCTATAAATTAACTTATCATAAAAATACTCAAGAACTTCCATTGATGTATAATGATCCAACTGATTTTAAGGAATATAGATCAATATTTCTAACTAAAACAGTTTATCAACCAGAAAATATCCTTTTTAATAAAAAAAATATTATTTTACATATTGAGTTACATGAAGATTTACCTAAAGATACAATTTGTTATATTTTTTTCATAAGAGAAGATGAATTTTTGTTTGATGTTGAAAGAGGTACTATTGAAGAAATATAAAAATATAAAAAAGAAAAAGTTGGAGTACTCCAACCTTTATCTCCTAGTGACTATTATTTTCAAAAGAATATTTCTATTGAAAAATTATTTAATATTTTTTATTTAATTAAATCAAGAAAAACAATAAAATCAACATTATCAAAAACATATTTTTTACCATTTTGATCTATAATATCTATTTTTATTTCTTGAAAATGTCCTTTAACAGGTGTGTATATTATTGAATTAGTTTTTGTATATGGATTATCATAATCATAATAAAAATTATACAAAACATCTTCCTCGATGTGATGACTATCCTTAACAGTTGAAAAAGATTTTTCAATTATATTGCAATGTACTTCTAATAATCGTTTATTTATATTATTATTATTTAAGACTTCTCCAATGTGTTTATATAAAAAATACATTTTATCAATCCCTAAACTTGTTTTAAAATTTTGATCCATCAAAAAATCAGTTTTTGAAGTAAATGTAATACAATTATTATCATTTTGTAATTTAATACCTGATGGTAATTTACTATTCAATTGATCAATTGAATAATTTCCCTTTATCATAGTTTTAATGTTATTACTTCGACTCGCTATAACACCATTAAAAATTTTAAAAAAACCTTGTGTATAATAATTTATGGATAAGGTTATAAAACCAAACTTAACGAAGAAAAATTCTATTATAATTTTTGATGATGTGATATGCAGCCCACAATCTGTAATCAGAGAATACTTTAGAATTGGTAGGCATTCAGGTGCCAGCTCCGTATTTTCTTTAGCACAGACATATTCTAAAATATCAAAACAGCTTGTAAGAGATAACGCAAACTTTTTAATAATACTGAAACAAGATGATAGAAATTTACGACATATATTCAACGATCATTCGTCTGCAGATATGGATTTCTCAGAATTTCGGAAAATTTCTCATTTATGCTGGAATCATAGCTATTATGGGTTTATGGTTATCGATAAAACTCGAGAAATGAATGAAGGAAGGTATAGATGCGGTTTTCATACATTCATTAAAATAAAATAATTTTATGTGTTTATATAAATATACCGTCACACAGTTATTATCTGCATAGTGTAATCAGTAGTCATACGATACAGGTATATTGCATTTATTATTTACAATGAACCAAGAAAAAGTCTTGTTGGAAAATTTAATAACATCAAAAAAAAATATACAACGAAAAATAATGGAAATGAAACGTGGTGTTATAGATTCTGAAAACTATTTCCGTGAGGCATTTAAGCCGATAATTGAACCATTGAGTACACATGTGAAACAAAATGTAATATGTAACACACGGTCAACTGAACTAGAAAATAAATCAGAAATCCCGTGCATTAGTGAAGAAGATAATGATGATGAATTAAATTCATCATATGAAAATTTTTTAAATAACCGTCCTAAATCAACACGTTTTGATAAATCTTATGGTATGTATTATGATAAAGATAGTGATTCATATAAAATAGAAAAACATCCTGTTACTTTTAGTCACGGCAAATTACTGTTGCTTAATAAATACTACCAATTTACACTAGGACTATGGTCTTTATTATGTGAGAAGGAACCAAAAAATACAACTATAGCAGATATAGAATCTTATTACAATATTTTGAAAACTACTGGAGTCCATTTAAAAGCAGATGGAAAACCTAGAACCTCGAGATACCATAAATGGGTGACTGTTGTAAAACCGCTGTATGATCGAATGCAAATGGAGGAAAAACAGTTTAACGAAGAAATAAGTAAAATTAATGAGAATACAACTCCTCGAATTATTATTATTATAGTATAATGACTACCTTAGAGAGTATAGCTAATGAGTTACATCGGCCAGCGAGAAAAATATTTCTTAGACGCAGTGTAGTAACGCGGTTTATTGATGACCTCTGGCAAGCTGATTTAATGGACATGCAATCTCATTATAGAGAAAATTATGGTTTTAAGTATATTTTAGTTGTCATAGATACATATAGTACGTATGGCTTGAGGTGTTAAAAAATAAAACATAGAAAGAATGTACAAAAGGTATGTTTAATATATTGAAAAAAGCTCATCGGAAATTATTACAGACAGATAATGGTACAGAATTTTACAATGCTCAATTTCAAGATTTATAGAAAAAATATAAAATTAAACATTACAGTTCATACAGTGTTATTAAATGCTCAATCGCGGAACGCGTGATCAGATCTATTAAGAATAATATATATAGACATTTTACTGCTACTGGTACATGGAATTGGTATAATACACTATCAAAAATTACACAAAATTATAATAATACAAAACATAGAACAATCAAATGTACACCGAATGAAGCTCGAATGGATACAAACAATAATAAATTTAATACACAAATAAATGATACATTATATAATCCAAAATTTAAAGTTAATGACAAAGTAAGAATATCTAAGTATAAACATATATTTAGTAAAGGATATACACCAAATTGGACAACGGAAATATTTTCAGTTTCAAAAGTTTTACAGACAAATCCAGTAACTTATCAACTAATCAGACAATATAATCTTAGGTGGTTTTTATGAACAGGAAATTAAATTAACTGATTTTCCAAACACCTTTCTCATTGAACGTATTGTAAAAAAAGTTGGGAATAAAATGCTTGTTAAATGGTTAGGTTTTGATTCAAGTCAAAATTCATGGATAACATCATCAGATATTTCAACATAATTTTTTTATATATAATATTTTGCTAATTTTTTTTTAAATAAAATAAAAAAATTTAAGTTTTTTTAAGTCGAATTAATTATTTCACATGATCTCCTGATCCTCAATAGTCTGTTGGGTTAACTTAATGTATCCACAATCGATAAAAAAAATAAAAAGCGACATCTAGTGGTAAATGAATCAATGAAAATAAAAAATACTTCTATATTTTTATCCTTTAATTTTAGTAAAGTATTTATTTTATCTTTAACATTTATTTAATAAAAAAGTTTATAATCAACTTGTATAGTATGGAATCTATATTCTTAATCAAACATTTTTTAGAACATTTTTTTTTAAATCTTTCAATTTTAATTAATTCTATTGATTCTGATGGTTAACGGTTTGAAATAATTTTCTTCATTCTTTACTGAACTGTAAAACATAAAATATATAAGCAGTTATGTTATAAATTATTATAATATCATATCGAACAACTTATTTCAATTATATATATATATATAAAATGTAGTTTTTTTCTTATTTAATAATATTCTTCTTAAATATTGGCGATTCCAATCGAAGTAACTGAACTCTATCGGTATTGATAAGAACTAACGAAATGTAGGCTAATGATGAAATGATAATATCATTTTATATACAAAAAACGTGGTGTAAACTGTGAACTTATAAAATATTTCTTTACTTTCATTATTTAATAATTAAATATAATTTAAAATGTCCACATCGGATCATACCTACTCAAATAAATTAAATACCAAACGCTACCATTCGAAAAGATACTGCTGTGTACCTCAGTGCCATAAGAAAAATATGTAAGTTCAATATTTCAATAGAAATAATACAAATTTAGTAATATAACTAGTGATTTATTATTACTGTTACTAATATAACACTATACTATAAGAATAAATATTATTTTATTATATTTAAGACGTGGTGATACTATACTCTATTCAGAATAACCTTGCCCACCCGATCGACGAAAACTCGTCGAGTTCGCGCATGTCTGTTGCCACCGTCGGCGCTGATGTCGACTGTGCTGCTGCCGCCGACGCGCTGCAGCTGTATACGTAGTGAACTATAGTATCCACGTTACTATGCCACAAGTGGTTTACGCTTTCAGTCCGTAACACATAAAAACACCGCCCGCCTTCCGATATTTGATCTCGTTTTTTTTAATACTATTTTGTGAATTATTCATCCAAAATGGCAAGCAGTTCTGACGAGGATAATGCTGAATATGGCCCATCACCAATTAAAAAGCAGAAAAGTGGAAAAGTGAGTATTATATGTATAATATAAAAATTCCGAGTTTATAAAAAGCATGTTTTTTTCAAAAAAAAAAAAATGGTTTTAATCGATTAAAACATGTTTTTGTTTGAAATGTCTTTCAGGACAGCATTTTTATTAAGACTTATTTTTTAAATATTTTTATTTCAGGCTATAAGTGAGGATTTAAGAATCCGTATTGTTAATATGTACAAAAGTATAATAATGGACGAACCTAACATTTCCATGAGGCAAATTCGTAAGCAAATTTCAGAACTACTGTCTATTGCGAACGTTCAATCCACACGATCATTAAGGCTTACAATGAGACAAAGACGGTGCCAGTCGCAAAAACAACACGTAAGAAAAAATCATTTCGCGATCTTTTTGACGATTTTTCAAAAAACGCAGTACATAGGCATGTGCATAGCACCTGGTTTCGCCGTGAAATTCCTACGATTGATAAAATCCACCAAGCCGTGTCAGCCGACGACAGTTTGCCAACAGTATCGCGCACAAATTTATTTCATCTTTTAAAAGATTTAGATTTCCGTTACAGTAAGCGAAGTAGGAACAGTGCTATGACTGAAAAAAATGAAATTGTTGGGTGGAGAAGAACGTATTTGGATAGCATTAGAAAATACCGGGAAGAGGGTCGACACATTTATTTTCTCGACGAAACATGGGTGAATGCTGGCGATTGTACATCGAAAACGTGGGTCGACACAACAGTACGGTTTCACCGTGATGCATTCTTAAAAGGTGCTGTTAATCCCTCTGGCAAAGGGAAACGACTTATTGTTCTCCATATCGGCTCTGAAGATGGTTTTGTCCCCGGTGGTATGTTGTGTTTTGAATCGAAAAAAAATACGAGTGACTACCACGACGAGATGAATGGGGACACATTTCGTGAATGGATGGAGGGCACTCTACCTCGCCTAAAACCGAACTTCGTAATTGTTATAGACAATGCGTCCTACCATTCCGTGAAAATTGACAAAGCCCCAACATCGAATACACGAAAGGCGGATATAATTAAGTGGCTGGAGGATAAAGGAGAAGTGGTAGACCGAACTATGGTTATCCCTCAACTTTTGCTCATAGTGAAACGTTTAAAACCACAACATAATAGGTATGTTATTGATGAACTAGCAAAAAACAGTGGTTATACAGTATTACGTCTCCCCCATACCACTGTGAGCTTAACCCCATTGAGCTTGCTTGGTCATCAGTGAAGAACCATGTTCGAATGAACAACACAACTTATAAACTTCCAGATGTAAAAAAATTACTAGTAGAGGGCATATATCGAGTTGACTCACAAATGTGGAAAAATTTTATAAGCCACACGAAAAAAGAAGAGATAAAATTTTATGAGGTCGATAACATAATAGATGAGATGTTGTCCGCGGAGAAAGATGATTTGTTGATGACTATTACGGGAGACACATCTTCTGAAACGGATTCCGATACTGAATAATGTTGACCTTAATTTTTGTAAATATAACTATAATTTTTGTAAATATAACTATAATTTTTGTAAATATAACTATAATTTTTGTGTATATAACGATAATTTTTGTAAACATGAATTTGATTTTTGTTAATTACTGTTTAGAAAAAAATGACTTTTTTGTAAATATAACTATAATTTTTGTGTATATAACGATAATTTTTGTAAACATGAATTTGATTTTTGTTAATTACTGTTTAGAGAAAAATGACTTTTTTAGAAATATGAGTAATTTTTGTAAATATGAAGTTGTATTTATTTATTAGTTTTAATTTCCTTCTCAAATTACATAGGTATTAATTACATTGGTACTTGGTTTTAATAATAATTGTATACTACGTAAGCATTGTGTTTGGTACAGAAAAATAAGGTAAAAGTACAAAAAACACGGTAAAGGAAAAAAAACTATACATTATAACATGATATAGGTAATAATTATTAATTATTACGATCGTGTTATTATGAACATCTGTATATACGGCGGCGGCTGTCGATAGCGGCGCATGACGGTAGCGGTCGACAACTAACGACCAATCACAGTGCACCTGACTCTCGCCGGGGGGTCTGACGACTGCCGGCGGCTCAGTTGCGTGCGCGAAAGTGGGCAAGGTTATTCTGAATAGAGTATAGTGTAAGTTTTCATGCATTTCCAAGCAACATTAACAAAAAGCGACAGTGGGAGATTGTTTTGAAAATGGGCAAAAAAACTCCAAAAAATGCTGTGGTGTGTTCATTTCACTTCCAAGACGAGGATTTTATTATTAGCCAAACAAGTAATTGATTATAGTTTAAGACCTTTATTTTAAATGATAAAATTGCAAGACTTAACAGTTTTTTTTCTACAAAATAAAAACCTATTTAGAACACTCGCCGAGGTTACGTCGTCTCAAAGTAAATGTGATTCCATTATTGAATCTTCCAAAAAGAAAACTGGACAAAGTGATTGACACTCCTACTAAAGAAAAGATACGAAAAAGATCTGAGCGAGCACAAAAACGATCCAAATTTGTCGGAGGTTTATTTGGTGCAAGTAATGAATTAGATCAAACACAAGAGCAAACATCATCTGACTTTGAAGAACTTGCTAATGAATTAATAGATGAAGCTAAAGTTCAAATATCGAACAAAGAACAAATACTAACTTTTGATAAATGTATCCAAGTAGACCCTTTGTACCGACCTCCAGGATTCAAAAGCACTATTATGGATCTAATTAGAAATGATACTGACATATTAGCCTTTACAGGAATCCCCACATTATTAAAATTCAAAAAAATAGTTGAAGTAGGGGAATTGATAGTTCTTAGATTAAATTATAATACCGAATTTGCCTTAGATGTTCATCATCGAATATTATTAACATTAATTAAACTTAAACTGAACATATCATATAAATGCCTTTGTGTATTATTTAGTATATCTAAAAGTACATGCTCAAATTATTTTTACAACACTATTGATCTATTATATTTAATCTTAAAACCTCTAATTATCTGGCCATCTAAAAACAGTATAGAAAATAATATTCCTAGGTGTTTCATTAATTTCATGTCTACAAGAGTTATTGTAGATGGAACTGAAACTGCTATTGAAACACCAAAATGTCTAGCATGTCGTATTAGGACATATTCATTTTATAAAGGTCGTCACACCATTAAGTTCATGGTAGGTATATCTCCTAATGGGTTAATTACTTTTGTAAGTGATGTATTTGGTGGAAAAGCTTCTGATAAACATATATTTGAAACTGGAGGTATTTTAAATATGTGTGAAATAGGGGACTCTGTAATGGCAGATAAAGGATTTCTTATAGAAGAATCTTGCACAAATGCAGGAGTCAAATTAATTCGCCCTCCTTTTTTGAGAAAAAATAAACAGCTTAGTTTAAACGATGGTGTAGCAAACACAGAAATTGCCAAAGCTAGGGTACACATAGAACGAGCCATACAAAGGATTAAAATATACCATATTTTTAAAAATAAAATGCCTTGGAAGTGTATTTGTAAAATAGATAAAATTGTATATATTGTTTGTGGAATTACTAATATTTCAAACCCGATAATAGGAAATGATGGATTTTAATATTTTTATTATTTAAAAAATAACTAATTTATATATCATTAAGTCATGATAATATATTGTAAAGCATATATTTTATTAAAACATCATAATATACATTTAAAAAATAACTTATTAAAGTAATATAATGTGAATATTATAATTATTTAATTAATTTTTGTATTTAATTTAATTATATTTTATCCTGATTTTCTAATAAAAAAGGTAATACATGTCTAAAATATATGAAATTTAGTGAAGAATATAATTCTTTACAAAATTCTAAATCTAATATAACTTCTATTAATAAAACAGAATTAGTCATTTTTTCATATATAACTAAGTAACAATTTTTAATATTACAAAGTAATAAACCTAACTGAATTTGCCCATAATAAGAATGTTTTTTTTTAAGGCTGGGTACACCTATGCTATTAATTACAATATATTTTAAACTCTTTAATAGTTCTAACCCACACATGGTTTTCCCCATTACTGGACACTTGATTTCAATTAAATACATTTCATTATCAGATATAAAAAACCCATCTGGACTAAATCCTAACCAAGGACAATGAATATTAACAATAATCCCTGATTTAATTACAGTTATATTTTTTAATTTTTCAAAAGCTTTAATCGCCAATGGTTCATTTTCAACCCCATAAAAAGTAGCGCTGTTTCCAGAGAAATTGGAAAACAATAAGGATTTTAATTCAGAACAAATATTTTTATTTTGAAGTGATCCACGAAAAAAAGTAAATAATTTATACGCTGATGTACCAGTGATTCTCAATTTACGAGATGTAAGCCATATTGGTCCCATTTGAGTTAATGTACTATTACACAGATTGATTGATTCTTGTTTATTAATTTCTACTTTTGTTTTATAAAAATGTATAGCATCTGAGGAACAATTATTAGTTAACTCGAGTATATTTTGTGCATCATCTTTGATTACTGAAGAATGTGCAGTTACCAATTTTGTATAAAAGTTATTTTTATCAAAACTAGATGTACTTGTTGTAGTGTCTAGTGATCGAGTTCGAGGACTATGGCGACCTTTTAGGTGAATTGATAATGCTGAATCTGGAAAACCTAGAACAATATTACCATGTGTTAAAATGTAACTAAGTACCCAATATAACCATCATAGCAAATAATTATTATTATATAATATAGATAATGCTTTATATCCATTTGAGTGTAGTATTAAAGCATAGCAATTTAACAGTACATAAATACCAAATAAGTTTATAGCCATTAATGATTACTATAGGAATCACAAAAAAAAAAAAAAAACTAATAGACTATACATTTTGAGATTAAATATAAAATATTGCATAAAAATAAGCAAAATAAGCAAAAGCCTTTAAGTGTGTTATTAGTTCATTTTCATACTTTTTATACTTATACTTCATATTTTTTTTTATTCCAATTATTTGTAGAATTAGAATTATTTATGTAGACCTTTATTGTAAATCCCTGCAGAATTTTAAAAGAATTTTTACTTTTTTAAAACTAAATAAAAATGTATTATACAATAATAAAACTAATTTGTATATTTGTAAAAAGTTATCGATGAATGACATAATATATACCTTGTAACAATGTTTGAAAAACTTCTTCTTGAAGGTCAGGTGGTAGCGAGTTTGGTAAACTTTGTTTATAAGAAGCAGTAGGACATTCAACATGACAAAATTCTCTTAAGAGGACGTGTCACCCAAAGCTGTACGCATGCAACGACCGAGAGGATGCGCTGTTAGGTGTTTTCACGATCCGCAAGCGCGCGGCGTTTAAGTCACGCCTACTATTCGCAACCGGCCGACGGCGGCGACGAGTGCTCGTTCGGGACTTCGGGAGCGCCGTTTATTTGTCTATGAACGTTCGTCCAGTACCATTCGTATCATTATATAATTCATTATACGCAAATGCCGCCGTAATATTTTCAATACCCTCGCGTACCTACGAACTACAGATTATAAATTAAGATACTGTTTACTTAAATTTATGTCCCAACATGTAGACCGTAGAAACTGTATTATAACATAGCTTGATTTGAAGTTATTGAATTATTACTTATTTAAATATAATACTTATAGTAAAATCTAATAAATGGTAAATAAAATAAAAACAGCGCAATTAAATTAATATTAATTTACCGTGTATTATTTTTTAAGTTCAACTGTTAATGTTATATTAAAATATGATAATAAGTAATTACAAATATTTATTTAAATTAATAATATGTTTGTAGTAGGTATACCTATTACCTAACGTATAACTAATATAGTAATATAATAATTATAGGTAATCTACTCGTAATGATAATAATAATAGGTACACTAAAATCTTTATTTATCATTCTGTAGTTTTTAGAGATCGGGTACATTGACTGAGAAAAATAACTAATTTAAAATGTATAGTTGTAAAATATAATTATAACAAATTGTAACATAAATTTATTAAAAAATTATTTCTATAAGTAACTGTTAGTTTAAAATTACCTACTATACAAACTACTATATTATAAGTATTATACAATCCAATGAATTACAGTTTATCAAATGGATAAAATCAATAAATAGATTTAGTATGTGACCTATATTATTTATCACCACATTTATATTTAAAAAAGAAATTATAATCATATTACCTATATTAATATAATAAAAGGGTAACGCGCAACAATTTCCTATTATTTAACCATGAAAAAAATTAATATTAGTTCAACAAGTATAATATAATTTATAGTTTTCTTTTTTTCTTTTTTTTTTTGTGTCTGTGTACACGATAAGTAGTAGAAATAATGCTTCGATTTTCAACTTCAGTATCTTGTTCGATTGGAAAGTGAATATCGTTGGTGCATTGGGAGGTCAAAATTTAAAATGCTCAGTAATTTTCAAAAGCACCGGGAAAAACAACATAAAAATTAAGGAAAAACGGGAATTTTTACGCAAAATCGATTTTTCACAAAATTGAATTTAGTTTTTGGTGTAACTTTAAAAAAAATGACCTTAGGTACATGAAATTTTCACTGGTTGTTTATATTTGCATTTTCTATATACGATAACCTTTTCAAAATATTTTGATTTATTTTGAACTGTTTAGGGACATTTTCATTTTCCATTTTTTTTGTTTTTTTTCTAGAAATATCAATAAAATTTTATTTGTTGGTTAAAAAAGCTTGAAAATTTAATACAAGGCTCCTAGTATATTTTTTCAAAGGCAGATGAAAAATATTAAAAATCCTTAGTCACAGTTTTTTTTATAAGCATTTAAAGTTCAAAAATTGACCAAATATCGAAAAATCACTAAAATTAGCAAATTATTTTAAGTTAGAAATTCGTAAAAATTTTTCTTTTTAAATCTAAGATTTGAAAATGTAATACAAGATTCCTTATAAGATTATCTACCCTTATCAAAAAAAAAATGTATATAAGAAAGTCAAATTAAATTTTTAAAAGCGTTTGAAATTCAAATTTTTACAACATTGAATATTCACTCGATTTCTCATGTAGCGATTTCCTTATTTTGTTGTAATTCAAAAACGAATAACTTTAGATACATGAAAATTTCACTGAATATTTATATTAGCATTTCCTATACACCATACAATTTTGAAAATATTTTTACTCTTTTTGAGCTGTTTATGGACATTTACATCTTTCAATTTTTTTTAGTTTTTTTTCTATAAATATCAATAAAATTTTATCTATTGGGCCAAAAAGTGTAAAAAATTAATACAAGTCTCCTGATATATTGTTACAAGAGCAGTTGAAAAATATTAAAAATACATAGGCACAGTTTTTTTTTATAAGCATTTAAAGATCGAATTTTGACAAAATGTATCAAAATCTCGAAAATTATAAATCATTGTAATTAATAAATTATAAAATGTTCAGTTTTTATAGCTAAGGATTGCAAATTTAAAACAAAGGTTCTCATAAATAGTTCATACTGTAACCAAAAATCTAAAAAATATATGAACACAGTTATTTTTTACAGAAATTTTAAATTCAAATTTGGACGAAATTACATATTAAAAAACCTAGAATAACTATTTTAGTTATTTTGTTGTGATTGAATAATGTTAATCGTGAGTACTTGAAACTTCTAAAGTGTGCTATTATATATCTATGATAGTACCACGGTATGTTGTTGATGTATAACGCGTTATCAGCACCTAATGGATATTGTGATATGATTAATTTGGAATTTATTATAGGTACCTACTACCTATTATAGGTCAATTTTTTTTCTAATACCATAGATATGTATACAATATTATGTCTTATACCTAGACTGACATACCATCTCCGCTCAGAATCGTTTTTCTTATACGATGATATTATATCATTGAATTCAAATTTAATACTATCCATTATACAGTGACAGACTTGTAACCTACTGTACAGCAGAGCGACACCCACTGGCCACTTGCCCACCTTTTTTATGTTTCCCTTTCTCATTGAAATTTAATTTGCAGTTAATTTTTAGCAATTTTAACTATAGGTACCTATGCATTCCAATATTAGATTTTTAATAGTAGGTAAACTATACAAAAAAACATAAGTAACTAATTTATAACTTAGGTCTTAGGTACTATCTACCTAGAATCTTCCATGATACCTAGTAGGTACCTACCTACTTAGTTTATAACGTTTATTTTTCTTTTTTTAAAATGATAAAATATAGGTAAAAAAAAAAGGTGGGTAAGTGGATGTCGCTCTGCTGTACAGTAGGTTACAAGTGGGTCACTGTATAATTGATGCTATTAAATTTGAATTCAATGATACAATATCATTGTATAAGAAAAACGATTCTGAGCGAAGACGGTATGTCAGTCTAGGTTAAGACAAATTATATACATATCTATGGTATTAAAAAAAAATTGACCTATAATAAATTCCAAATTAATCATATCACATTATCACAATATCCATTAGGTACTTATAACACGTTATACACCAACAACAAACCCTGATACTATCATATATATATAATAGTACACTTTAGAAGTTTCAAGTAGGTACCCACGAATAATATTATATAATCACAACAAAATAACTAGGTTTTTTAATATGTAATTTCGTCCAAATTTGAACATAAAATGACTATAAAAATAAACTGTGATTGTATATTTTTTAGATTTTTCGGTAAGAGAATTAACTACTTACGTGGAATCTTGTTTTAAATTTTCAATCCTTAGCTATAAAAACTGAACATTTTATAATTTATTAATTACGATGGTTAATAATTTTCGAGATTTTGAAAAATTCTGTCAAAATTCGATGTTAAAATGCTTATAAAAAAAAATTGTGCCTATGTATTTTTAATATTTTTCAATTGATATTGTAACAATATATCAGGAGCCTTGTATTAAATTTTTACACTTTTTGGCCCAACAGATAAAACTTAATTGATATTTATAGAAAAAAAAAACTAAAAAAATTGAAAACTGAAAATGTCCGTAAACGGCTCAAAAAGAGTCAAAATATTTTCAAAATTGTATGGTGTATAGGAAATGCTAATATAAACATTCAGTGAAATTTTCATGTATCTACAGTAATTCGTTTTTTAATTACAACAAAAAAAGGAAATTGCCACATGAGAAATCGAGTGAATATCCAATGTTGTAAAAATTTGAATTTCAAACGCTCATAAAAATTTAATTTGACTTTCCGGTAGAGATTTTTTTATTGATAAAGGTAGACAATCTTATGAGTAATCTTGTATTAGATTTTCAAATCTTAGATATAAAAAAAAAAATTTTGACGAATTCTTAACTCAAAATAATTTGCTAATTTTCGTGATTTTTCCATATTTTGTCAATTTTTGAACTTTAAATGCTTATAAAAAAAATTGTGACTAAGGATTTTTAATATTTTTCATCTGCCTTTGAAACAATATATTAGGAGCCTTCTATTAAATTTTCAAGCTTTCGCAACCAACAAATAAAATTTTATTGATATTTCTAGAAAAAAAACTAAAAAAAAAACTAAAAATGAAAATGTCCCTAAACTGTTCAAAATAAATCAAAATATTTTGAAAATGTTATCGTGTATAGAAGATGCAAATATAAACAACCAGTGAAATTGCATGTACCTACGGTCATTTGTTTTAAAGTTACACCAAAAACCAAATTCAATTTTCTGAAAAATCGATTTTGCGTAAAATTCCCGTTTTTCCTTAATTTTTCTTTTGTTTTTCCCGGCGCTCTTGAAAACTACTGGGAAATTTAAATTTTGACCTCCCCAATGCACCAACGATATTCACTTTCCAATCGAACAAGATACTGAAGTCGAAAATCGAAGCATTATTTCGACTACTTATCGTGTACACAGACACAAAAAAAATAAATAAAAAAATAAAAAAAAAACACACATCATTGTAAAATCAATACATTCATCGTTTCAATCAGAATCTAAAACGTATGCATATGTGAATTTAAAAAATAAATAGTAATAAAATGTATCATTTTTTAGAAATCTTTCTCTTTACATAAAAAATTAATTTTTTGTTTATTTTATCTGAGATAATTTTGCCGCCCCTTAAAACCGGCCCTGCGTATGCTTCAAAAAATTTTTGGCTATGATTCCTATACACATATAATAATATTAAAACAATTACCCACATAATAATAATAAATTAATACTATTCATACATTATAAATACTGAAAAATAATTCATAATGAAATATTTTATTTATTTTATTATTGTGCCTATACACCTTTAATATACAAATTATTTCAATTTTTAATTTACTCATAGCTAATACGATATACCAAAATATAAAAATGTGAAATGTGAAATATAAGTTTTGGTAGTATTTATTTAATTTTAATTTGAAAGCGTTGTTGTAAAAAACTCAAAATTTCAATTAAATTCTAATTCATGCCATAATAATATTATAAAATTAAAATTAATTAATTAAACTCACTGTAGGTACTTTTTAAATAATGTACCTGGACTTTTGGTTGTTATCTTTTTGTGAAGCTCTCGTATATAATTGCCACCTGTATTAAATGATACTATAGCAGTACAGCAGTATATATTCTAGTGGTGTACGACTGTTTTTGAGAAAAATTAATTCGTTTACCGCCTATGTGCTTATTAATGACACTATTAAACTGTTCGCAGATGTTGTTATCAACATCAAGTAATAAACTTTTTGCATTATCAGCAACACGTCTAAGTGCAGTTGTAATTTTTTTCATCAAACCACTTTGCATTACTTCGTCGATCAAATTCAGTTCGTATAACTTTCTTCCAGTGCAAAAATATCGTGCACAATTAGAGTGTTTGCAAATATATGGTATGGACTAT
>CARXXK010001793.1:102649-200833 GCA_949089665.1 Macrosiphum euphorbiae
AACACATTCATGTTCATTTTTATTTTTATATGTTTTATTACACTTTTCACAATAATAAGAAGAACCATAAAAACCTGCCATTTTTGTAATAACATCAAAATGATTACCATTTTTATACAAATAAATTTTAGTTTCTTTATCATCACCTTTATAAATTAAAGCATTTAAACTTTCAGCACAAATAATATTTATTTGTATATCTAGTATTTTTTCCACATTTTGAATATCATCCAATGTAAATCCTTCTTCATTATATTCTTTTAACATATTACATAATTCTAAAGCTAAATCTTTTTGAATTTTTCTACCTATCTTCAATTGTTTAATTTTATTAGAATCTAATTCATGATCTAAAATATTATTTGTTTGAGTAGATAATGCAACAACAATAGCTCTCGGACAACATAAATTATCATCATTATTAATCTTAATAATACTTCTTTTAGTATGGATATCTTCTGATAAATTTATTATTTTATTTCCATTTGAACCTCTGGGTATGTTTACTATTTGAACTTGAAAAGTAGTTTCTGTAATATCAATTTCTTCATTTGAATTAATAAACCATCAACTATAGATTTTAAGTTTACTATGATATCGTCAGATCTCATTCCAGTATATATGGGAGTTTTTATATTTGGATTAAATAATGCAATACTTATTCTATCATCTTTTTTATATGCTGAATTGCTTTTAGCAAGTTTTACCATTTCATTTAAAGCTTTATCTATATAATTAATTTTGTATTCTGAATTACATTGTTTTAGATCTTGTAATAATGCTTGTTTAAAACTAATTTTATATTCAGCTTTATGTATCCTAAATTTATTTTGGACTTGTGGATTCAATTGAATTACGTCTATCAAATCATAAACTTTTGGTCTTCTTTTTAATGAAGTATTAAAATAATTTTCTTTAGTAAACAATGATTTATCTAACTTAAAGAAGGGATTTTTATCTAACATTTTCAATACAGCTTGCTTTTTTATATTTTCTATTAAACAATCTTTTTTAATTTTACAAACATTTTTTATATCATATTGTTTTGCTATTAACTTAAGTTCAGGTACTTTCATTTTTTCTAATATAATTTGATTCTGTAGAGACATTTTTATTAATTTATTGTATACAATTTATTGTATTTATTTTTAATTATAAAGAAAAAATTTTATTTTATTTTATTTTATATTATTTATGGAATTTATTTTTTAATAACAAAATTATTTTTATAATTTTATATTAAATGTTCTCTTTATTCATGTTTTCCGTTCTTTTTTTATGACAGTTTGATGTTAAATGTACAATATAGCATCTCAAATAAATTTTTTTCCACATTCGCATATTTTAAAATCATTATTAACTTTGGTTTTCATACAAGTCTTACACCACTTTTGATTTTTACTAAATTCATCAGTTTTCTTAAAATCTTGACATTTTGTACATAAATAAACTTCCCCTAATTTTAAAGATTGTAATAATGAGCTATTATTATATATATATCTTTTCATAAAGACTAATAATTTTGCTGTTACGATTCATTGTCTTATATGTATTTTTATTTTTATTTATAAAGAAAAAATTTTATATATTTATTTTAATATCAATGTAATTGTATACACTATAGTATTTCAGGGTGTATGGAAATACACCCTAAAGATATTTAAAATAAATATAAAAATTAGTACTATTGTAAATGAATTTGAGGTGGCTGGTTTGAAACCAGTCACTTATAATATTATAGTAAAAATCATGGTCTGTTTTTCCGGCCATGATTTTATTAAAGAATTTATGGGTTTTTGTGATAATAATAACACGTGCGGAAAAAACGCACGTGTTATTAATAGATATAAATTACATACAGTTATAGAAATTTTAAAAAATTTTGATATTAATGACACGTGTCCGAATTGGACACGTGTTAAATATAGATATGAAATGCATAAATTTTTAAAAAATAATGATATTGAATTTGAACAGATTTGTTTAAATTTTTTGTAATTTTAACAGATTTGTTTAAATTTTTTTGTAATTTTTAACAGGATTATATAATGTCGGTTTTTTTTTAATGTTTTTTCAATGTTATTTTAGATTTTTTTATGCTTTTTTGTGTGTTTTTTATGCTTTTTTATGTTGTTTATGCATTTTTTTAATGTTTTTTATTCATTTTTTTTAAAGATTTTTTAAGGCGCTTTTTTTGTAATATAAAAAGTGTACCATACGTGCCCATATACTACTATTATTATATCATCTAGATACACTAAACATTTTATGCCTACGATACCAGCCATTACATTATTCATTAATCGTTGGAAAGAACATGGAGATGTTTTAAGACCCATTGCCATTTTTTTAAAATGCCAATGACCTTGGTTAGTTGAAAAGGCTGTAAGCTCTTTGCTTTTTTCGTCGAATTTTATCTGGTAAAAACCTGAAGCAAGATCAATAATACTGAACAGATTACATTGTCCTAGCTGATCTAATATTTCGGTAATGTTGGGTAGTGGGTGGTACTCGTTTATCTTTACTTTATTCAAAGCTCGAAAATCAACAACTATTCTAAATTTTGGTATTTGACTCGCGTCTAGTTTCTTTTTTACTAAAAGTAAGGGAGCATTCCACGGTGAAAAGGAGGGTTCAATAATGTCGTCCTTTTCCATTTGTTTGATTTGAGAATCTATTTCGGCCATTTGCGCGTGTGGCAAGCGATACGGTCGCTTATATATGGGCTCCTGATTCTCCGGTATATTAATTTTATGTGTTAACGTATTTGTATATGTTAACGTATCTCCCGTTAAATTAAATATGTCTTGGTATTGTTCACATATTTCCAAAATAGATTGCCTTTGCTCATTATCCATATGATTGCTCCTAATCAATTGTCTTATTTCTTTTATGCGTTTATTTTTATTATCGTCTTGTACTATTGACTGTGTATTATATTCGAATTCATTGTAATGGGATTACGCAATTCATGTACAACGCTCACAATAACAAGTACTACTTATGTAGAAAGCGGCCTCGTCGACCACACCCAAAAGTGGTCATAGCTAGAATAAACGCTTCGAACAACAACAACTTCCCAAGGGCGCCTACATGGCACGCGCCGCTCAATTCAAAGGGCGTCGCCTTCGTATATTCGTATATATAGAGGCTAGGGCCTCAATACAAATTAGATGTATCCAGAGACAAGAACAACACACGACTCGCTTAGCCGCCCAGCCATCACACACAACTTACACGGAGATTATCAACTTCGGAACGAGCTACAATTCGCTACAATCAACACTATTATTCTGCTTGTTTTGTCTGGTTTAATATAATACATTTGATTATCATACTAATTGACTATTATTATTTATCAAGTACACCAGCTTTTGGATCCCTGAAGGGCCGCATGTAACACTGGCGCAGTCGAACGTAGGATTCCACAAAGGGAGGCAACCATCAAAGGCTACTGTCAACAACGAAGAATTGATCACTCTTCAGCGAAGACAACTCCAGGAGGAACCAACAAAAAACAAATAAGTCACATCGCAGTACCAACAAATCCATTAGCAGCATCATCAACGGCAACATGTCATCATCAGCCATGAACGCAGCATTATTGTGAGTGAATAGTTATTTAAATTTGTTACATAGACGTATGCAACATAATTAAGACATATTAAGATAAATCTAAGTAGTTGATTATAAGTGTAATGGTGTAAACCGTTTTAAATTTTATTGAGGGCATATTTTATTGATTATTATTGAAGTATTGAGGGCATATTGATTATTTGAAGTTTTATTATTGAGGGCATGTTTTTATTGAAGTTATTATTGATTATTATTTATTGAGGGCATTTTTATTATTGAAGTATTATTGAAGTTTATTGATTTTATTAGAGGGCATATTATTGAAGTTATTATTGTATTTATAGGGCATTATTGAATTTTATTGAGTATTATTATGATTATGAACGTATTAAATAGGCGGTTAAGTTAATTTATGGACAAAGAAGATACATCTCCCTTGAACGTAGCTAATTCATTGTATGACACTAGTGTAGTAGAAGAAGCCCAGTTAGAAGCCCAGTTATTAGCCCAGAGAGAAGCCCAAGCCCAGTTTGAAGCCCAACAGAAAGCCCAGTTAAATACTATAGTAGATACCAAGTTAGTAGGTAGCACAAGTAAAACCCCAAGTACACAATTAGGAGTAGTCACACGTAGTAAAGTCACAGATAGTTTTGAACATCAGTCGTTAGATTTTATATCTAAATCACGCAACAAAAAAATGGCAGTAACCATAAAATTAGAAGACGCTTTTAAATTAATTCCAGTATGCACAGGGATAGACGATATTTATCAATTCATAAATGCATGTGATATGGCAGTAGGTTTAGTCGACGCAACTAGCGCACCAATATTAGTAAAATATATTACTACACGATTAACGGGTAGAGCATTAGAAATGATTAAATATAAAAACCTAACAAAATGGCAATTTATAAAAGCGTATTTAACAGACGCATTCGAAGTAACAACCAATGCATCGACGTTACAACTTCAATTAAATTCGATTAGAATGAATCACAATGAGGATGTGAACGATTATTGCCATAGAGTAGAAAAACTATATTATCAGTTATGTACCGTAAGCACATTAAACAAAGAAGCTACAGAAGCAAAAATTATACATGAAACATTAAGGGACCAAACTCTAGCAGTATTTATTAAAGGATTAGTAGAACCGATTAGAACGATAGTAAAATCTCGTAATGCTAAAACTCTTGAAATCGCGAAACAAATCGCTATGTCAGAACAGGTAGAATTAAGATTAGAACAGGAAAATAGGAATCATTATTCGAGTAGTTATTCGCAAAACAATAACCAACGTAGATCGAATTATGAAAATAGGAACAACAGGAACGTAAGACCAAATAACTTTGTAAGGCCGAATAATTTTGCGCAAAATAATTATCCACGAGCAAACAACTTCTCTCAACCAATTAATAGACCACCAATAAAATGTTATAACTGCAATGGAAATCATTTTGCATCACAATGTAGAAATAATTCGAGACCTAACTACGCGAGCAACGGAAATAACAACCGTCCACCTAATAGAAATAATTATACGCAACCGCCGACAAATTATAATGCACAACCAGTTACGTGTTCATATTGCAATAAAATCGGTCATAATGTAGATTCATGTTATAAAAAAAGAAACGATGAAAGTAGAAATAATCCGGGAAACGCCAACGTGTCGAACGAGGAACGCGGTACTCGCACGATAAACCAGATTATCGCGGAACAACCGACGAACGAATATTTCACATATTCGCAAAACTAGAAAATAATCATATAACATTCGATTCTAATGCCGCAAAAACAAATCAATTACATTTAATGATAGATACAGGTAGTCAGGTAAATATTCTCAAAATAAATTGCTTACGCGAAGAACTAGACGTAGACGAAACGCAAAAAATAAATCTACGCGGTATAAATGAATGTCTTACAAAAACCATAGGGAAAATATCAATATTAATTAAATTAAATAGCGAAAACATTAAAACGGAATTTCATATCGTAAGTGCACGATTTCCAATACCCAGGGACGGAATATTAGGAAACGAGTTCTTGTCGAAAAATAACGCAATAGTCGATGTAGCGAACAACAAATTAATTATTCAAACGACCTCGCATACACTAACAAATTTCAAAGAGGCTGACAAAACCAGTTTTATTAAATTAAATCCGCGGACTGAAACTATTGTAGGAATACAGATAGCGGACCCACTAATAGAAAGCAAGGAAATATTTATACATAAACAAGAATTAGTAAAAGACGTATATTGCAGTAGTACAGTGTCTATCGTTAATAATGGTAGGGCAATAGTTAGCATGTTAAATATATCAGAGGAAACGAAAAGCATATCTGAAATCGACCTAAATAAAATACTCTATGATACCGAATACGAAATATATAATGTAGAATCGACGAATGATCACAATGAGCGAATAGCAAGTTTGAAACAAATAATAATAACTGACCACATGGATGAAATAGAAAAACAATCTATTTATGAGATATGTGAACGATATAATAGCATATTTCATTTAGAAGGGGATGTTCTAACCTACACCAATGTCGGCACACATTCTATTAAGTTAAAAAAGGATCAACCACCCATTTATCGTAGACCTTATAGATTACCACACGCTCAACAGGACGAAATAAATTCACAAATTCAAAAAATGGAATAATCGAGAAATCGAGAAGTTCCATGGAATTCCCCACTATTATTAGTACAAAAGAAAATGGATAATTCAGGCAAACAAAAGTTTAGAGTAGTAGTAGACTTTAGGGCACTAAACGAAGCTACTATAAATGAATTTCACCCTTTACCAAATATTACAGAAATACTAGATCAACTAGGAAATAGTCAATTATTCTCTCTTTTAGACTTATCGAGTGGTTTTTACCAAATTTTGATGGAAAAAGATTCACGAGAGTTAACGGCCTTTTCGACTAACCAAGGTCACTGGCATTTCAAACGAATGATACAGGGAATGAAAACGAGTCCCGGAACTTTCCAAAGAGTTATGAATTCAGCTCTGGCAGGTTTAATAGGAATAAAATGCTTAGTATACTTAGACGATATAATAGTATATGGAAAAAATTTATATGATCATAACGAAAAATTAATAGAAGTTTTCGAGCGTTTACGAATAAGCAACTTAAAATTACAACCAGATAAATGTAACTTTTTAAAAAGAGAATGTGTATATCTAGAACACGTTATTACGAAGGACGGAATAAAACCCGACGAACGTAAATTAAAAGCAGTAGTAGAATTTCCAATACCAACAACTGTAAAAAACATTAAATCATTTTTAGGATTAAGTGGCTATTATAGAAAATTCATAAATTCATATAGTGCAATAGCAAAACCACTAACCAATCTATTAAAGAAAGACACGAGTTTCGTATGGAGTAACGAATGCCAAAAATCATTCGATACTTTGAAGGCAGCGTTATGTTCAGAACCAGTTCTAAAATATCCGGATTTCACAAAGACCTTCTTGTTAACTACAGACGCGAGTAATAAAGCACTCGGGGCTATTTTATCTCAAGGAGAAATAGGTAAAGATTTGCCAATATGTTATGCATCGCGCACATTAAATAAAAGCGAAAACAACTATTCAACAACCGAACTAGAATGTTTAGCAATAATATTCGGAGTAAAACAGTTTCGACCATATTTATACGGTAGGAAGTTTATAATACTTAGCGATCATCGCATATTAACGTGGCTCTTTAATTTGAAAAATCCGTTATCAAAGTTAGCTAGATGGAGAATACAATTAGAGGAGTACGATTACGAAATACGTTACAAACCCGGAGTTTTAAATTCAAATGTAGATGCACTCACACGCATGTACTCTATACAGGAAATAAAAAATGAATCATATGAAAAATTTCTCGAAAAATTAGAAACACAAATTATCACAAATAGTAATGTAAAGGAAACTATAGGCACAGTAATAGATTCACCAAAAGAATATAATATAGTGTCAGAAATTGCCAAGCAATATAATTTCAGAACAGGAACAAATTATCAGTTAAAAAAACAATTTGGAAACGGTATAATATTGCCGACTAGTAAAGTAATAGGGGACACACCATATTTTAAACATGAAAACCGGTTTATAATATTCTTAGTAACGAAAAACAAGGACCGACAAAGGGCCACTTACGAAACTATATATATATCGTTAATAAATTTAAAAATATTTTGTAAGGAAAACAATTTGAATAAATTAGCCATGGGCAAGCTAGGCGATCACGATGATTTAGAATGGGAAAAAATAAGGTCAATGTTGCGATACATATTTCGCGAAACAAATATAGAAATAATTATATGTGCAAATGTAGAATATAGTGAAGAAGAAAAAGCAGTCATTTTATCACAATTTCACGACTCAAAACTAGGCGGACATTTAGGTGTGAATAAAACTACTAAACGTATAAAACAACAATTTATATGGAGGGGAATGAAAGAAGATGTTAAAAAATATATAAGGAATTGTACGTCATGTCAGGTTAATAAGGTATCAAATCGACACATAAAACAACCAATGGCTATTACATCCACTTCGTCTAAACCATTCGAAAAAATATTTATGGATATAGTAGGGCCCTTGCCGATTACACTGTCCAATAATGTATACATTTTAACGATGGAGGACGATTTGACACGTTACACTTTAGGAATTCCACTTCCTGACCAGAAGGCAAATACTGTTGCGGAAGCCTTTGTTACACACTTCGTTTGTGTACACGGCATACCAGAAACAATACTCACGGATCAAGGAACTAATTTCCTCTCGAAAACGTTTGCAAATGTTTGTAAAATATTAAAGATAGGAAAGGTTAACACAAGTCCATTCAGACCGCAGGGTAACCCCGTAGAACGCGCTCATAGGACTTTAGCCGAGTACTTAAGACATTATGTAGATAAGAATTTAAATAATTGGGATCATTTACTACCCTTTGCATTCTTTGTATATAATTCAACGGTACATACTTCTACTAATTTTCAACCATACGCATTAGTCTATGGACGTACGTTGGAGGTACCGATTAGATTAAAAGCCGAACCTGAACCACGTTACAATTATGATGATTATATATTCGATCTAAAAGAAAATATGCAAATTTCGCATAAGATAGCTAGAGATCATTTAATTAAAAATAAAATAAAAAGTAAAGAACGTTATGATAAAAATGAAAATCCACAAGAACTACACGTTAATGATTTAGTACTATTAAAAGATAATAATCATAGAACGAAACTCGACCCAATCTGGCTAGGACCATACGAGGTCACAGCAGTTATAGGGAACGAGAATGTAGCTATACAGCGAGGCCGCAAGGTCATTACTGTACATAGAAATAACGTAAAAAAATATTATAATGACGCACAAGTCGATTAAAAAATAGCAATAATAAAAAATAATAAGTATATAGCAAATATTAAGTTAGAATAATTATGTTAATTTTAGGAATACAAACAGAACATTCATTTTGAAACTGGAAGAAGAAATAATAAATGGAAACCACGATACAACCAATTTAGGCATAGAAAAATTTCCGAAATGTTCTATAGAACACATAACTATAGCTAATAATAAATTAACTGAACCTTACACCGAAGCGGATTTAAATGAGATTACCCGTAACATAAAAGGGTTTCTGTATGTTATGACAGAAAATAGAATGGAAAATCTGGAAAAAATTAATTATCAGGACCTAATTGAATTTATCGACGTTATACCAGAGCCAGAGGACCTACTTTATTACAAAAACTTATTCTCAGAAAATAATTAATAACTCGATGTATTATTATTAAAAAAAAAAATAACAAAAATATAAACTAATTAAATCTAAGACGTTTGGATCAAAATGACCCAATAACCGGTCTTCGACGATTTCCGCACATTTTTGAATTATTCGGAATCAGTATCAGACACGGATCCATCCTCTTCTCCGTCGCTCATTAATGCAGCCCGAACCACGTCGTCAGGAGGGGGTGTGAATCCTTCTGGCCATTCCACTTCTAGCGTAATATCGGAACGTCCGCGCACTAGGGAAAATATATATATAATAAAAAAATAGAATATAGTAAAAAAATAAATTATAAATAATAATGTAAGAGTTCACACAATTGCGAAGAACATATTTTCTGCATCTCTCTTCTTTTTTTTGATAATCAGAGTTTTTCGTTGGGTCCATTTATAGCAAAATCTAAAAACACATGTGATAAATATAATGGTTTTAAATTGTTGAAATATACAATTAATATGTAGTATATGTAGTCAGCCTTGACACGTGTGTAAATAGTAGTAGTTATGTACGAGCATAAGACTCACTCTCTTCACGGATGTAACATGACCTCGGTCGTGCATATATATAGGGCCTTTGATGTATGTAATACTCACTTGCACAGACGCTGTCATACCGAGTGTACGCGGTGTGTGTGTATAGTCACAGTTTAATTGTCCAGTTGTACGTTATTATATATTATACTTATACATAATCATATTGTCGTGTTATTACTTATTATATTAATGCTATCATCATTAGTCCGTCAAGCTTCACTTTCAACAGGTTATGGGCCCAGTCAATAACCAAGACAAACAGTCTAGTGGATTCGTGATCGAAGTATTTTTATATTTGTATTAACGCAGAAAACTACAACCAGTCGGAGATATCCTGGATTTCGGAAAACGGCGGAACAGTGTACATAGGTAAAGTTTTGTAATAAATTGTTATACAGGAAAGTATACGGGAATCCATCGGTCATGGAAGACACGGTGAAGATAACAAAATTATGTGCGGAAAACTGGTCGTTATGGAAGTTCCAGATGAAGGTCATTTTAAATGCCTTGGAAGTAGGTGAGATAGTTTCAGGCGAATGGACGAAACCAGGTCTACCTATAAAAAAGTCGGCAGGAGAGACCGACGAGGATGCCAAAGCACGTTGGCAAAGGCATACAAACGCTTGGCAAAAAGCGGACGGTAAATGTCAGAAAATAATAGTTACCTCAGTGGACGATGGTCCATTACAATATTTGATTAACTGTGAGACTGCATTGGAAATGTGGGAGAAACTGCTGAGTATTTACGAGCAGAAGTCTGAGGCAAGTATACATTTGCTTCAACAACAATTTTTCAGTTATTCAAAGGAGTCGACAGATGACATGTCGACGCATATTTCTAAATTGGTCAATTTAGGAAGGAAACTGAGTGTAGCGGGTGAACCAGTTACGGATAACATGGTTATGACAAAAATACTAATGACACTACCAAAAGAATATAATCATTTTTACAGTGCTTGGGATTCAGTCCCAACGGGAAGTAAAAATATAAATAATTTGACTAGTCGATTGTTGATTGAAGAATCACGGGTTATCCAGATCAAAGGTGAAGTTGGTGAACAAGAGAAATCGAGTGCATTTCCGGCCAAATTTCAAAACAGATCTGATGGAAGAAACGGCAGTCGTAATTATGGAAAAGGTAAAAATCAATTTACGAATAAAAGTAATATTAAGTGTTATTACTGTGGTAAACTAGGTCATTATAAAAGAGACTGTAGAAATTTTCTACAAAGTGTACACGGTGGTAAAACCGGTACGATAGGTGCGAACTTGAACGCATTCTTAAGCGAGTCAAGTATAAATAATATTGCAACAGATGCGTGGGTACTAGACTCGGGCGCGTCGGATCATATGAGCGCAAATCGAGAGTGGTTTTCAAGTTATGAACCACTGGACAACACGCAACAAATCACGATAGGTGATGGGACGAATCTGTATGCAGCAGGTAGAGGTAATATTAATATATTATCATACGTAAACGGTAATTGGAATAAAAATTACATGGCAAACGTGTTGCACGTGCCAGGATTAAAATTTAATTTATTTTCGTGCGGAGCCGCGATCTATAAAGGTTTAGTATTGACGTCAGATAGTAAGACGTGTATGTTACCTAAACAGGGGAAACCCGTATGCTCAGGTAAGAGATGCGGAAGGTTGTTTGAGTTAAACATCAAGGTCGAAGTACCGACAAACGGGTACGCGACGGTAGCTGTCGAAAACAGGTTGTGTGTTTGGCACGAGCGCATGGCACATCAGAATTTACAGTACGTAAAAAGTTGTTTGGCGAAACACGAAATAGTATGTTCGGCCAAGGACGACGAATTCATGTGCAGCAGTTGTATAATAGGTAAACAAAGTCGTAAATCATTTAGTAAAAGTAATACGGAGTATCACAATGTCGGTGATTTAATTCATGCAGACCTATGTGGACCAATGGAGGTAAGCTCTATAGGCGGTTCAAAATACTTTTTGTTATTCAAAGACGACTACTCGCATTATAGAACGGTATATTTTATTAAAAACAAATATGATGTTAAAAATATTTTTGAGACGTTCATAAAAAGTGTTGAAACAGAAACAGGTTCTAAGGTCAAAATATTACGAACGGATAATGGATTAGAATTCGTAAATAAAGAAATTACGGGTATTTTACAAAAACACGGGATTCGACATCAGTTAACAGTTCCCTACACACCACAGCAAAATGGAAAAGTGGAACGGGAAAATCGTACAATAGTAGAGTCAGCGAGGACAATGATTTGTGCGAAGAATTTGGATGTATCACTTTGGGCGGAGGCGGTAAACACGGCTGTTTACACGCTTAATCGAACAGGAACCAGTTCAGTTAAAAATAACTCACCATACGAGTTATATTACAAGGTAATGCCAGACATTAAACACTTACGAGTTTTTGGTACTGTCGTATATACACACATACCAAAGCAAAAACGTAAAAAGTGGGACCCTAAAAGTGAAAAAGGAATATTTGTTGGCTATTCGGATAACACGAAAGGTTATCGTGTGTATTATTCGAAAACAAATAGAATTTCAATGTCTAGAGATATTATATTCGAAAACGAAGGTAATAAATTGGAAAATATAATTGCAGACAAATTAGAATTCACAGATACTCAGACTCAAGTCGAGGACGATCCGGTCAAGGTCGAATTGACGACGGTCGACAACAGGAGTGGCATGGTGCTACGTGATCGGAATACATTAAAAGCGCCGATCAGGTATAATGTGTCGTCGTTCGTCGCCAATCTCGTTGAACCACTAAATCGTGATGAAGCGATAGCTGGCCCACAGAAAAACGAGTGGGAGCACGCTATGAGTGATGAAATTAAATCACTACACAGAAACAACACTTGGTCACTAGTTAATTTGCCTCAGGGCAAGGTTGCGTTACGTAACGCATGGGTGTTCAAAACCAAATATAAAAGTGACGGTAATATCGATAAGTTTAAGGCCAGATTGGTCATTAAAGGTTGTTCACAGAAATACGGTATAGATTACCATGAAACTTTTTCGCCAGTGGTCAGATACGAATCAATTAGGGCGATATTCGCAGTAGCAGCTGTGGAAAAATTAATACTACGACAATTCGACATCAAGACAGCATTTCTGTACGGAGAACTACAGGAAGAAATTTACATGGTACAACCACCAGGATACGAAGATGGATCGAATAAAGTATGTAAGCTTCAGCGTAGTTTATATGGCTTAAAACAAAGTCCAAGATGTTGGAATATACGCTTTAAGAACTTTTTGTATGCATTTGGTTTACAATGTACCGAAGCGGATGCATGTGTATTCAAAGCTGATAACAGCCAAATTATTCTTGCAATATTTGTTGACGATGGTTTAATCGCGGCAGATAATGAAGAGATAATAGAGAAACTTTTAACGAACTTGGAGAAAGAGTTTGAGGTTAAAAAAGGAAACTTAGATTATTTCCTAGGTATGCAGGTAAATATAATGAAAAATGGTTCATTATTTGTGCATCAGACAAATTATGCATGTAGCATAATTAATAAATTTAATATGCTGGACGCCAAGGAACTTTCAATACCAATAGACAAATCACATACACTTGAACAAAAGGAAGATACGGAAATATTGAATGAAGATATTCCTTATAGGCAGGCAGTAGGTAGCTTACTGTTCTTATCACAGGTAACAAGACCAGATATAGCATATGCAGTAAACTTTGCTAGTCGTTACTTAGCAAAACCAACTAAAGCTCATTGGAACTTGGTAAAACGGATTATACGATATATCAAGCGAACATTTAATTATGGCTTGTACTTTAATAACAAAACAAAATTGTCATTAGAAATATTTAGCGATGCAGATTACGCAGGTGACATTCAGACACGACGTTCGACTTCAGGATTTCTATTCAGGTACGGGTCAAGCATAATTTCATGGACATCGCAGAGACAACATTGTGTGTCGTTATCATCGACAGAGGTTGAATATATTTCGGCCAGTGAAAGTGTCAAAGGGATCTTGTGGATTACACGGTTGATAACAAACTTATTAACAACAGGTGACAAACAACCAGTTTTATTTATAGATAATCAGAGTGCTATACGTTTAGTTAAGAATCCGGAGTTTCATAAGAGGACAAAACATATAGACGTACGGTACCACTTCATACGGAAGAAATACGAAGAGGGACAATTCCAACTACAGTACATTGGAACAGAGGACCAGATTGCGGACATTCTAACCAAACCTTTGGTTAAGGAACGATTCGAGAAGTTGCGGTCAGCCATAGGAGTGACTACAATTAAAGAGATTATTGATTGAGGGAGGGTGTTGAAATATACAATTAATATGTAGTACATGTAGTCAGCCTTGACACGTGTGTACAATTTAGTAACTAGTTATGTACGAGCATAAGACTCACTCTCTTCACGGATGTAACATGACCTCGGTCGTGCATATATATAGGGCCTTTGATGTATGTAATACTCACTTGCACAGACGCTGTCATACCGAGTGTACGCGGTGTGTGTGTATAGTCACAGTTTAATTGTCCAGTTGTACGTTATTATATATTATACTTATACATAATCATATTGTCGTGTTATTACTTATTATATTAATGCTAACATCATTAGTCCGTCAAGCTTCACTTTCAACAACTTGCTATGTCAGAACAGGTAGAACTAAGATTAGAACAGGAAAATAGAAACCATTATTCGAGTAGTTATTCACAAAACAATAATCAACGTAGATCAAACTATGAAAATAGGAACAACAGGAACGTTAGACCAAATAATTTTGTAAGGCCAAATAATTTTGCACCAAATAATTATCCGCGAGCAAACAACTTATCTCAACCGATTAATAGACCACCAATAAGGTGTTATAATTGCAATGGAAATCATTTTGCATGACAATGTAGAAATAATTCGAGACCTAACTACGCGAGCAACGGCAATAACAACCGTCCACCTAATAGAAATAATTTTACGCAACCGCAGACAAATTATAATACACAAACAGTTACATGTTCATATTGCAATAAAAACGGTCATAATATAGATTCGTGTTATAAAAAGAGAAACGATGAAAGTAGAAATAATTCGGGAAACGCCAATGTATCGAACGAGGTACGCGGTACTCGCACGATAAACCAGATTATCACGGAGAAGCCAACTCACGAATATTCCACATATTCGCAACAATAGAAAATAACCATATAATATTCAATTCTATCGCCGCAAAAACAAATCAATTACACTTAATGATAGATACAGGTAGTCAGGTAAACATTCTTAAAATAAATCGCCTATGCGAAGAATTAGAAGTAGACAAAACACAAAAAATAAATCTGCGCGGTATAAACGAATGTCTCACAGAAACAATAGGGAAAATATCAATATTAATCGAATTAAATAGCGAAAATATTAAAACAGAGTTTCATATCGTGAGTGCTCGATTTCCAATACCCAAGGACGGAATATTAGGAAACGAGTTCTTGTCGAAAAATAACGCAATAGTCGATGTAGCGAACAACAAATTAATTATTCAAACGACCTCGCATACACTAACAAATTTCAAATAGACTGACCAAACCAGTTTTATTAAATTAAATCCGCGGACTGAAACTATTGTAGGAATACAGATAACTGACCCATTTATAGAAAGCAAGGAAATATTTATACATAAACAAGAACTAGTAAAAGATGTATATTGCAGTAGGACAGAGTCTATCGTTAATAATGGTAGGGCAATAGTTAGCATGTTGAATATATCGGAAGAAACGAAAAATATATTTGAAATCGATTTAAATAAAATACTCTTTGATACCGAATACGAAATATATAACGTAGAATCGACAAATGATCACAATGAATGAATAGAACGTTTGAAACAAATAATAATAACTGACCACATGGACGAAATTGAAAAACAATCCATTTATGAGATATGTGAACGATATAATAGTATATTTCATTTGGAAGGAGATGTTCTAACCTACACCAATGTAGGCACACATTCAATTAAGTTAAAAAAAAAGGATCAACCACCTATCTATCGTAGACCTTATAGATTACCACACGCCCAACAGGAAGAAATAAATTCACAAATTCAAAAAATGGAAGAAAATGGAATTATCGAGAAATCGAGAAGCCCACTATTATTAGTACAAAATAAAATGGATAATTCAGGCAAACAAAAGTTTGGAGTAGTAGTAGACTTTAATGCACTTAACGAAGCTACTATAAATGAATTTCACCCTTTACCAAATATTACAGAAATACTAGATCAGCTAGGAAATAGTCAGTTATTCTCCCTCTTAGATTTATTGAGTGGTTTTTACCAACATTTGACCAAGTTTTCGAGCGATTAAGAATAAGCAACTTAAAATTACAACCAGATAAATGCAACTTCTTAAAAAGAGAATGTGTATATCTAGGACACGTTATTACGAAAGACGGAATAAAACCCGACGAACGTAAATTAAAAGCAGTAGTAGAATTTCCAATACCAACAACTGTAAAAACATTAAATCATTTTTAGGATTAAGTGGCTATTATAGAAAATTCATAAATTCATATAGTGCAATAGCAAAACCATTAACTAATCTATTAAAGAAAGACACGAGTTTCATATGGAGTAACGAATGTCAAAAATCATTCGATACCTTGAAGGCAGCATTATGCTCAAAACCAGTTCTTAAATATCCGGATTTCACAAAGACCTTCTTATTAACTACAGACGCGAGTAATAAAGCACTCGGGGTTATTTTATCTCAAGGAGAAATAGTTAAAGATTTGCCAATATGTTATGCATCGCGCACATTAAATAAAAGTGAAGGCAACTATTCAACAACAGAATTAGAATGTCTTGCAATAATATTCGGAGTTAAACAGTTCCGACCATATTTATACGGTAGGAAGTTTATAATACTTAGCGACCATCGTCAATTAACATGGCTCTTTAATTTAAAAAATCCATTATCGAAGTTAGTTAGATGAAGAATACAATTAGAAGAGTACGATTATGAAATACGCTACAAACCCGGAGTTTTAAAATTCAAAAGTAGATGCACTCACACGCATGTATTCTATTCAGGAAATAAAAAACGAATCATACGAGAAATTTCTCGAAAAATTAGAAACACAAATTATCACAAATAGTAATGTAAAAGAAACTATAGGTACACTAATAGATTCACCAAAAGAATATAATATAGTGTCAGAAATTGCCAAGCAATATAATTTTAGAACAGGAACGAATTATCAGTTAAAAAAACAATTTGGAAACGGTACAATGTTGCGATTAGTAAAGTAATAGGGGACACACCATATTTCAAACATGAAAACCGGTTTATAATATTCTTAGTAACGAAAAACAAATACCGACAGAAGTCCATTTACGAAAGTATATATATATCACTAATAAACTTAAAACAATTTTGTAAGGAAAACAATCTGAATAAATTAGCCATGGGCAAGCTAGGCGATCACGATGATTTAGAATGGGAAAAAATAAGGTCAATGTTGCGATACATATTTCGCGAAACAAATATAGAAATAATTATATGTGCAAATGTAGAATATAGTGAAGAAGAAAAAGCAGTCATTCTATCACAATTTCACGACTCAAAACTAGGCTGACATTTAGGTGTGAATAGAACTACCAAACGTATCGGACAACAATTTATGTGGAGGGGTATGAAAGAAGATGTTAAAAAATATATAAGGAATTGTACGTCATGTCAGGTTAATAAGGTATCAAATCGGCACATAAAACAACCAATGGCTGTTACATCCACTTCGTCTAAACCATTCGAAAAAATATTTATGGATATATTAGGGCCCTTGTTGATTACACTGTCCAATAATTTATACATTTTAACGATGGAGGACGATTTGACCCGTTACACTTTAGGAATTCCACTTCCTGACCAGATGGCAAATACTGTTGCGGAAGCCTTTGTTACACACTTCGTATGTGTACACGGCATACCAGAAACAATACTCACGGATCAAGGAACTAATTTCCTCTCGAAAACGTTTGCAAATGTTTGTAAAATATTAAAAATAGAAAAGGTTAACACAAGTCCATTCAGACCGCAGGGTAACCCCGTAGAACGCGCTCATAGGACTTTAGCCGAGTACTTACGACATTATGTAGATAAGAATTTAAATAATTGGGATCATTTATTACCCTTTGCATTCTTTGTATATAATTCAACAGTACATACTTCTACGAATTTTCAACTATACGCATTAGTCTATCGACGTACATTGGAGGTCCCGATTAGATTAAAAGCCGAACCTGAACCACGTTACAATTACGACGATTATATATTCGATCTAAAAGAAAATATGCAGATATCGCATAAAATAGTTAGAGATCATTTTATTATAAATAAAATAAAAAGTAAGGAACGTTATGATAAAAATGAAAATCCACAAGAATTACATGTAAAAGATTTAGTACTTTTAAAAGATAATAATTGTTCAGGCATTTACGTAATCGGGTGATAGCGCAACGAACACACCTAAGCTATACCTAAGCTAAGCTATACCGTACCTAAGCTATACCGCAGACGACGTTTAGTTCATGTTCCGCCACCGGACTGTGCGTGCGTAGCCGCTATACGTTGCCGTGCGTAATTTGCTACCTTGAACCGCGGTTTTTATGTTCCGATTTGTTGTGTTTTCTTTGTTCTGTTACCGTCAATCACCGTCACTCCACTTCACCAATCACCATCACCAGTCACCGTCACCAGTGACATTACCGTCACTCGTCACCTTGGTTCAGCGTCCGGCTATCACGGTTTATTAATTTATTATTTTTTGATTTATTATGTTAATATTATTATTGTAAAATAGATTGTTAAGATCCCCACTCCGGCCGGCACATTTGTGTCACGATATTTATTTTCTTGTTTTTACCAATAGTAGGCCGTAACCCGACACTTTACATTAACCTACCTACGAATTGTTATTTGAGTAGACCATCATATACAGTAAATACCGTAGTAACAATAATCATAGAACAAAACTCGATCCAATCTGGCTAGGACCATACGAGGTCACAGCAGTAATAGGGAACGAGAATGTAGCGATACAGCGTGGCCGACGAGGCATCACTGTACATAGAAATAACGTAAAAAAATATTATAATGACGTGAAAGTTAATTAGGGAAAATAATATTATAAAATTATATTGATATTTAAGATAGAATAATTATATTAATTTTAGGAATAGAAACAGAACATTCATTTTGAAACTGGAGGAAGAAATAATAAATGGAAACCACGATACAACCAATTTAGGCATAGGACAATTTCCGAAATGTTTTATAGAATACATAATTAGAGCAAATAATAAATTAACCGAACCGTACACCGAAGCAGAATTAAATGAGATTACCCACAACATAAAAGGGTTTCTGTATGATATGACAGAAAATAAAATGGAAGATCTGGAAAAAATTAACTGTCAGGACCTAATTGAATTTATCGACGTTATTCCGGAACCAGAAGACCTACTGTATTACAAAAACTTATTCTCAGAAAATAATTAATAACTCGGTGTATTAAAAAAAAAAATATAACAATAATATAAAATAATTAAATCAACGACGCTGGGATCAAATAACCCAATAACCGGTCTTCGACGATTTCCGCACATTCTGGATTATTCAGAATCAGTATCAGATACAGATCCGTCTTCCTCGCCGTCGCTCATTAAAGTAGCCCGAACCACGTCGTCAGGAGGAGGTGTAAATCCTTCTGGCCATTCCACTTCTAACGTAATATCTGGACGTCCTCGCACTAGAGAAAAATATTTATATATATATAATAATAATAGAATATAGTAACAAAAATGTATGAATTCACACAATTACGAAGAACATATCTTCGGCATTTTTCTTCTTTTGTTTGATAGTCAGAACTTTTCGATGGATCCATTTATAAAAAATCTAAAAAAAACATATGATAAAATATAATGGTTTTAATTATATAGGAATATAATAAGATAGTTTAATTTAATATGAATATAATTTATACTTTTAGATTGGTGATGGTGACGTGTTTTCTAGTCAATACTGTCGAATCTGACGAAATAAATACATCAGAGTACTTTTCATATAAGCCTTATGAAAGTGGCAGGGGAATACAATATGAGAATTTGGGACCAGTTAGATTAATAGGGGCTCAATACAGTCTGGTAACGTTTTTCTCATTAAAAGAATATAACATGAAATATGAGTTATTGGAGGAAAAATTAAAAAATATAACAAATATGTGTACTGACCAGAAACACCAAGATCTATGTGGAAAATATCAAATAGTAATTACGGATTTATATAATGAAATAACTAAACAGAAAGAACGAATGTATATGTCACTAGGAAGTACTATACAGGAAGATACACAAAGGAAGAAAAGAGGATTAATAAACATAATAGGTAACACCATGCATACATTATTTGGCGTATGTGATGATAAATGCACTAAAAAGACACAAGAAGCTATAAAAAAAACAGAAGAATCAGGAACTAATATATTGCATATAATGGAAACCCAAACTACTGTAGTAAAATCAACAATAAGAAATATTGGTAACACATTAAATCAAACCGAACAACTATACAATAATATTACGGAAAAGGAGCAACAACTATATGAAAAAATGTCAAAAATACAGAACAAAACAAACGATATGTTAGATTTACTAATGAAAAATGAAATACATAATTTATATACAATAATTACAAATCAATATTCCTACGAAACAGAAACATTAGGACAAATAGTAACTGCCGCTAGAGAAGGAATGATACATCCAAGTCTTATGACACCGCAAGAACTAGCATCAACATTAAAAACAATAGAACAAACTATAAAGAAAATATATATTATTCCGATGGGAACAAGGAGATGGGAACTAAATGAATTTCAAAAAATTACAAAAATAAGAATCTACTATACAGACAACAAATTAGTATTTGATATAGTAATACCATTAATTGTTGACACTGAACTTGCATTATATAGGTTAACACCAGTACCAATGAGTCATAAGCAAGATAATTCTAGTGGGTGGTACATGATGGACATTACTTACAATAATATTGCTGTAACCAACTGTTATAAAAGGTTTACTACATACACAGATCAACAATTAAACGAATGTAAGAAACTTCAATATACAGAATATGTAAAACACCACAACCTATACAGGATAACAACGAACGCCAACCATGCGAAGTGCAAAACTTCATAATATCTGACACATATTCTAATCCTGAGTTATGTACGGTAAAGAAAATTAATTTAAAGAGAAGCATATACCAAAAATTGCAAAATAAAAATACATGGATTCATGCAGGAAAAGAGACACTAACAATAAGTTGCACCAACCTAATAGATCCATTCATAACAGAAACAAATGAAGCAGGAGAAATAACTATAAAAGACATCAGTTGCCAAGTATTTGCACGGGACGCAGTATTAACTGCCGCGGAAGAAATTCAAAATAAAAAATGTAAAGACTTCACACCTGTAACTAACATGAATAATATTTTGGAGAAAATACCCGAACATATACACAAATTTGTATGAAAAATGGGAAAAGGGACCAGCTATGCAATTCACAGATTTACACGACGCATCCAAATCTTTAGACGAGGTACAACAAATGATTAACCAAGAACTTTCAAGAGAACAAAATCAAAAACATCAATTTGTACACAGTTATTTATTATATGTAACAATATTACTAGCATCGTTGTCTCTCGTACTTATAATAGCAATACATATATATATTAATTAAATGCAAATATATTAGTAATAGACAGATAAGAGATATGCCAGGTAGAATAGTTAGATATAGAACACCAGGTACAAACGATTACATAAGAGAGACATTGTTTACCACACAAGATAGATAGAATAAAAATATATTAAAACAGTCGCTAGCCATAACTTTAAATTTAATTAATAATAAAATAAATATATAGAATAAAAATAATATAGTTCATACAAAACGAAAATAAATACGTAACATATTAATAAAAATAATAAATACTAAGTAATAAAATAAATATTATTCATGCATATTAAAATAAGTCGTAGAATAATACTTACAGGTAATCACGATGTAACAATTATATAACTGGTCACTTTAATTATTTCAGGAACTAAAAAGAAGAACAAATATTTAAAACATACCCATATAGATAAGAAATATAAAATGACTCACCACCTACTTCTCGTACAGTTCAAAATACACTACAAACAAGAGAATTCTTTCAGAAACTTATAGTAGAGTTAATAACAGTACGCCACACACAATTAAATCATGGGGGAACAGTGACCTTACACTGTTTCAGAAGACACCTAAGGAGGGCGAATGAAGACATGACACACCCCTTTCCAAGACTAGTTTTGGAAAGAGTTAGAGATTGTTCTCACCAAAGCAACTTGCAACCGCAACTTGATTGCAACGCAACTGCAACGCAACGGAGCACAAACAAATTAACGAACATGTTCCCACTGGTTGCAACTCGACCGAAAAGCGATCAAACTTGCATGAAACTTAATTGCAATCGATTGAAAGCAACTCGACATGCACGGTTTTTCTCCAGTTGCGTATTAGTTACCACCGTACGATCATTAATTATTTATTTATATTTTTAACATTTGTATTATGAGTAATGAGCAAGAGAGAAACATTTTTTTTGTTCAACAAATCGAGCAACATTCATGTCTGTATGATATAAGATCTCCAAGTTATACCAGGACGGATAAAAAAGAAAGAGCTTGGGAAGATATAGCTAAACAAACTAATGAATCTGGTTAGTATTTTTTGAATTTTTTGAATTTATTATTTAGTTTTAATAATTAATGTAGTATTATATTTCAATATAGTATAATATATAATTAAATGATATACTATTGTATTAGTTAATTAAAAAAGTATAATCAGTTTTAAACAATCAAGTGCACTGTAAATATAAACAAAAAATAATCTAAAATACATAGGTATCTTTGAAGTTAAATATTAAATATGTTAAATATTCCATTGATAAGAAATTGCACCGGCAGGCGTCATAAAATAATCACATAGTTTTTCCCGTAATTGTTGGGCTTGTGAAGTTGCTCTTGTTTGTTGAGGTTGAACTTGAAGTTCACGATTATTTGCGGATGATTCATTCAAGAACATTTGAGGACGGCTATATATTCCTTGATGTACTCGAATAAAATTATGTAATACACAAGCTGATCTTATTACAGAATTTATAGTTTCTTCTTTGCAACAAATTGGACCCTCAAAAAGTCTGAATTTGGATACCAACATTCCAAACGCACATTCAACACTTTTACGGGCTCTCGATAACCTAAAATTAAATATTCGTTTCTTCATGTCTAAAATTCGTTTGGGATAAGGTCTCATAATATTATTTTTTAATGGAAATGCTTCATCAGCTACAAAATAAAATGGAAAATTTTCATTATTATCAGTTAAAGGTAGTGGTTTTGGTGAAGGTAAATTTAAAGTTCTTGACTCCAAGCAACGGCCTAATCCCGAAGTTCGAAAAACCGCACCATCACTATTCCTTCCTACCTCTCCTACGTCTACTGTTGTAAACAACCCATCTGCGTCAACACTGGCCATAAGTACAATTGAAAAAAAACATTTGTAGTTAAAAAATGTTGAGCCTGATTTGGGGGGGCATTTTATTCTAAAATGTTTGCCATCGATAGCACCCACACAGTTTGGCATATTCCATAACTCATAGTATCTATTAGCAATATTTTTCCATTTTTCTTCAGATGGCGTTGGAAGAAATTTTGGTTGAAGTGCTTCCCAAATACCTTCAGTCGTAGTTTTAATTATCTCACTTATTGTAGACAATCCCCTCATAAAAATATATGTTAAACTCCGGTAGCTAGATCCAGTAGTCAAATACCTATTATATAAAAAATAATCATGTGTAAAAATAAAATAATTAAGTTATATGTAAAGAAAATAATTTTTTTTTAATAATTGATAGCAAAACTTGTTCAACCTTCCATTACATTTTCAAGTTTTTTGTCTCAGCCGAAAAATTTTAATCGTCATTTATAAAAATAACAAAAAAATTAGAATATTTCAAATGCCTATAAATAGCTGAAAAATTAACGAAATATTTTGAAAAAAAAAATTTCTTCCTGTTAAGAAAATGTCACTAAACAAATTTCAAATTTCAAACAAGTTTCAAATTTCTTCGACTTACACTTTTTGAATAAAAATAAATATCAAAAATCGTTTGAGGCTAAATCGTTGTTTTATGTGATTTCTAACTTGTAATTATCGCTATTAAAAAAAATCATAAATCGTAAGTCACAATTTTCATAAAATTTTAAATATTTATACCTAAGGTTTGAATATATTAATTGTTTTCAGTTGCGACTTGTAAGGAAAAATGGAGAAATTTAAGGACCGTGTTTCTACGTCATTTAAGAAAAAAAACACCAAGTGGATCGCAAGCTGACTTTTCGAAAAAATATTATTTGTACGATGCTATGCAATTCCTTATGCCATTCATTAAAAGCGGAAGACAACAAAAAGGTAATTTAACAGCTCCACAACCCGAAACAGAAATGTCGCCAATGTCAGATGTGAATATTTTTGATGATGTAACTGAAGATGAATTTCCAAACAGTAACCACACAGTTAATTCAGAACCTGTTCTCGATCAATCAACTTCTCAACCGACTCAACCTATACATAACAAAATGTTGAATAATATTGGCCATCAAAAAAGTAACAAAAAAAAAACAATTAATGAAATTGATGTGGACAGATGTTTCATCGATTATTTCAATAACAAGAAACATAAACCAAACGATAGTGCCGATGAAAAGTTTTTATTAAGTCTATTACCAGATGTACAACAAATGAGTCAAACACAAAAAAGGAGATTTAAGAGGGAAGTGTTGGCTGTGATTGATTCAATTTTGGAAGAACCAACTGCATCCACGCCATCTACATCAGATACAGGAAATACTTATTCTGACAATTCAACACTACCAAATGACACTGTTGATTCATATAAGGATAACGAATTTGATTTTTTATTATTAAATTAAGTATTTAGTTAAGTATTTTTCTGGTTTATTTTTTTTAAAGCAATTGTTTTGTTATCTAAATGTCTAGTTTTTTAAAATTCTAATTTCAAAATTTCTAATTTACTAATGACTTATGTTTAATGACTTTTCTTTAATAAATTATATAACTACATAAAAATAAAATGGATTTTATAATTGAATTGAAATAATTACCTTAATGTAATAAGAAGTCTTTCTTCAACGCTTACTGCTTGACGAAAATTAGTATCTCTTTTCCTTATACTTGCTTCTACTATATTTACAAGGATTGTAAATGTTTCGGGATTCATGCGATAGTAACCATGAAATTTTTCTGGATCTTGATCCAACTCTTTTGAAACAATAAATGTACTGTAGCACACATTTCTAATATAGTGTGGATGAATCCAAAACCGCCTCTTTCTTTGCCTCTTTCTTTTTTTTAAGTATAAATAGGCAACAACAACGTCATCCTCAGATGAAGACATATTTAATTACCAAAAATATTAAATTACTGACTTCACTACTTGAGATACACTGGTCACTGATACACTGGGAGACAACTGACTACTGAGAGGATATAACACTCACTAAACAACATAATAATAAAAAACAAACAGTTGCAGTTGCAAAGTAGGTAAATAATTCGGTTCAATGAGAACACTGAACGCAACGCAATTTAAACTCGACTGCAACCCAACGAGTTGCACGATCGAGTTGCGGTTGCAAGTTGCTTTGGTGAGAACAATCTCTTATGGTTCATGTATGCAACTTCGTACACACGGTGCCACGGTGGTTGAACGACCGGACCACAACAGACCCATTAGTGTAGAATTAGGTTTGTTGTTAGAACAACTAATAATAAGAGGCGTGGCGATAAACCAGTAAACGATATAGTTCCAAGAAATAAAAACATAAATGTATAATAATATTATTAAATTATTATAGTGTTACTGACCTTAAGTAATACATTTTATTTTAGCTCACAGATCCGTTTTTTCATAGTGGATTTCGAATTCTTTACGGCTAGTAAAGAAGAAACATTATTGGTATCCGGGGCGATTTCAAATAGTCTAGAAAAATACCAGCCCAAGAAATTGGAAGGAAGTCCTCTTATACTTACAAAAGACGATAAGTTAAGAAGATTCCGGCTATGCGATATTAAGAAAATCGTGCAAACAATCAAACGAGTATTCCGAGGGAAAAAGGCAAGCGTGATTGCACCACTGTTGGATCAATTATACAAAAGTGTAAACCACCAGGGGGAATCAACCTTGTCAATGGTTTACTTGCAAAGATATTTGCACTTAGACAATAGGGATCCAATAATGGTTTTCTGGAATGGAACGACGGATATAACATTAATTAAACGGTTAAGAATTAAGGGTATTTTAGCATTTTTAAATATATCAGCATATAGTATTAAAAATAATTATGAATTTAATTTAGAACTAACAAATTTAGAAACTAAAAAAGTTTTATATTCAGGGTATTTAGGAAAAATGAATAAAAACGGTAGAATGTTAGGACTATCAGAAGCGCATGGATTAATGCGTGATACTAATCATAATATTACGTATTGTCATGATCCAGTTGCCGATGTAATTTTAACAAAATGTCTATTTAATTATGTGGTTTCAAAAATGAGACCCATATATTTATATAAGTTAGCAAAGAAATATAAAAAAAATTATTATAATCAGAATAAATGAATTATTATAGTTAATAAATAAGTTTTAAAAAATAAATTATATATATATTTATGGTTATGGTAAATAAGTAATTTAACACTTGTAATATTATTTTAGATTCATTGAGGAATTAAAAAACATAATAAAAACAAAAGTACATATCTATAACTTTAAAGAAAATAAGATGCAGTCAGTACCTATGTTTTAATTGGCATATATTGAAAGCGAACAAAAGATTAAATAACCGCTATGATCATAAAACTCTAAATAAAATAACAAGAAATCTTGAACTTTTTATAAATGATCACTGTAAAGGAGAATGTAAACATTTAGCAGAAATAATAGAAAAAACTAGAGACCAGAGTTATATAATATACTATCCTAAGTAACAAAAAAATTTTATGGTTGCATATGTGTATGACAATTTTAATAATTATTCATATAGATTTAGTATAATAATTAATTGGTGGAAGATAATAATTATTATTGTAATCAAGGCGAAATACTTACATTATATTACACTTACACTTTTAATGTTGGAATTTCAGGTACAATACTATTTTTGTTTTAAAAGGACTATTGCTCCTTCTTACTAACACTAGTTATTCAATAATTTATGTATTAATCTTATTCTTACTAATCACGATATATAACTTTAATATAATAAATATGTAATAGTAATAATGTACGACACTAAAAATTGTAAATGTCTACACTGTAATATTAAAATTGTAAACTATTATAACGAATTGTAATCAAATGTATGTCAAATTGTAAATATTATATTTTATTCCTTTATTCCATATTAATTTATAGTCATCAGATAGGTACCAGTAGAAAGCAATATGAATTTGCATTAATTTCTGGCCAAATTGAGTTGTCTAATCATATAGTTCACTGTTATTTTTGATTAATTACACCAATTCTACGAATTGCCACTGAAATAAAATTAAAATATTTGAACCATTTTTATTATTTGTTTATAGTATGTATAAATCATTTAATAAAAAAAATTAAATTCTAATATATTAATTTTAGATTGAACTTACCATTAAATTATACAAATAAAGTTGCCGGCAAAGTATGAAATCTGATTCCCATATACATAATAAATTAATAACATTGCTGATTGGATAGAAGTATATTTTTAATTAAATTCAAATTTGCTAACCAAAATACAACATTAAAACACTTTCAAAAAATATAATAGGTATGCATTGGAATAATTGGCTTGAACTTTAAATTTATATTTTATATAATACACATAATTTAGTATTTACTTAAAACGTATTCTGTGGTTTAACGTTCAAAGAATAATAATTAATATTCCATATTTGATAGTGGGAAACTAACATTAACGATTAACCAATAACCACATGCTTTCAGAAACAGTTTACCCACGGATAATATACTAAACGGTCGAAGCATTGTATCACGAAAGGGGCGTGGTTTCGATTACCGTGACGTCATAATAGACCTCTGTAATATCATTATAATTATTCAGTGTCATAATATGTCTTATGTATTTGTTTTATGTTTTTTTTAAGCAGACAAGCAGTTCCCAATTTTCGAGCAAAGTAAGTACCTATCTCGTAAATATTTCATTTTTTATTAATATATTATTATGTGACATAAATGTGACGTGTCACAAAGTATTATGGGCTGTATACATAGTCGATGCTTAAGAATAAGTAGGCATCGCATAAGCTATACTTATGACTCAAATGTTATCCATAAACGAGACTATGGCTTAAGAAAAGAAAAAGTATTACTTAAACTAAGGTTGATAGAGACTTACCTTGCATTGCTTTTAGTTATTATAACACATTTTGTATTTTTTAATTGTTAAAATTAAGTTAAGGAATACTTATTCTTAAGCATCAACTATGTCACATAGGGTCAACTACTCATCTTTTTAGGAATATAGTATTTTATTATAGTATTATTATCATGTCATTAAAAACTTTTATTAATTTATGATATAGATTCCAGGTACTAGGTGTGCTGTAGCGTTGTGTTCCAACAGTTTGCAAGTGATTAAGAAAAAGGACCTTAACATTTCATATCATACATTTCCTAAAGATGAAAAATTGTGTAATCTTTGGATTAATGCTTGTCGACGAAAAGATACATGGAATCCAAAAACTAGTACAGTTTGTAGCATTCATTTTGTAGATGATGATTTTGAAGTGGATCTCCGTAGTCAATTGATGAACATAAAAACTAAAAGAAAATTAAAACCTCAAGGTAATGATGATTTTTGATATTAACATTATTATTTTAACATACAATTTATTTTTGTAATTTTACCTAAAATATAATTATAACATAAATGGTCTAAGCTAATTAATGTTGTGTTTCACATGTTAGTGTTTCATTATACATTAAAATATATTATAATGTACACATCATTATTAATTATATTATATGTATATATTTTACAGCTATTCCTACACAATATTTGAAAGAATGTCCTTCAGATATTTCCACACAAGTGACATCAAGAAAACAACGTGCAAATAAACGCATAAATGAAAATATTGTTAAACATTTAATACTACCAACTCAAAAAATTGAAGATGAATCACCTGAAAATGTACATCCTGTTATTGAAGATGAATCATCCGATGATGTACATCCTGTTATTGAAGATAAGTATGAAAAATTATTGAGTGAGCATCAAAAATTAAAAATTAAATATAAAAATTTAGCCGAACTAAAAAGAAGCCAAAAAAAACCGGATAATAATGTTAAATAAAAAATTCAATTCACTTTCTCAAAAATTTTGTGAACATACTAGCCAAACACATTTGTTAGAAGAAGCTTTAAAATCAATTTTTAGTGAGACTCAATTAAGCCTTATTAAAAAAAACCGAAAAAAAGTTATTTGGGGAACAGATGATATATCGAAGGCTTTTACAATAAGATATCTAAGCAAAAGGTGTTATATTTATCTTAGAAATAAATTACATTACCCACTTCCACATGTTTCCACATTAGTCAAATGGGCTTCAAGATTAAACTTTCGTCAAGGTGTTTTATTAGATGTCATTAGAATAATGAAAATAGCAGCACTTAACTTCAATGAGTTAGAAAAAATATGTGTCATTCAATTCGATGAAATGAAAATACAAACCGCTTTTGAATATGACAAAAAAAATTATCATTTAATTGGGAAATATAGACAAATGCAAGTAATTATGGTAAGAGGCTTATTTAAAAATTGGAAACAACCTATTTATGTTAACTTTGATCAAATAGTAACACCAGAAATCCTTTATGAAGTGATATCTATATTAAATGATAATTCATATAAAGTTGTTGCATATGTATCTGATTGTGGAGGTGCTAATATAGGCTTGTGGAAAAAATTAAATATATCTATTGAAAACACTTATTTTTTACATCCTACCACAAATGATAAAATTTATTACATTGCAGATGCACCTCATCTTTTGAAATTCACTCGCAATTGGCTAATAGATACAGGTTTTGTTCTTTCAGATGGTTCAAATGTAAACTCAACACCACTAAAAGAGTTATTAAAAATAAAAAAGTCAGAAATTTCTACTTGTCATAAATTATCTGAAAAACATATAGAATGTGTAAAGGCTGAAAGGCAAAATGTGGGATTAGCAGCCCAACTACTATCACATAGTGTCGCAACAGCTTTATGCCATTACAAGCCTGGATTTAATAAAATATTATCTGAAAATACAGGAAAATTTATTGAAGTAATAAGTAATTGGTATGACATTATGAACTCATATACATCTACTGAAACACTATGTACAAAGAAGGCGTATGGCTTAAATCTATCAGAACAAAATAAATGTTTGGATAAAATGTATGAATTAATATTTTCAATGAGATGTAATGGAAAAAACACTCTACAAACTTTCCAAAAAGGAATTTTGATATCTATAACATCGACTAAATTATTATTTGAAGATCTGAAACAGAAATATAACATAGATTATATACTTACACATAGGCTAAACCAAGATAGCCTTGGAAGTTTTTTTTCTACTATTCGAAGCCGAGGAGGACTTCATGATCATCCTACGCCATTGAATGCAATGTATAGAATAAGAATAATCGTTCTTGGCAAAAATCCTGGAGTTGTACAAGATAAACTTAATATTGAAATGGAACACAATAACACAAATATAGAAGAGTACTTAGTAGCAAATGTTATAGCAACTGCAGATATTAAAATAAACAATAATGAAAATGATGATGAAGTATCAGATAGTAGTATGTCATCGTGTGAATCATCTCAAATCAAGAAGATGGTTTTATTTATCTTTGTGGTTGGCTCGCTAGGAAATTTAAAAGCAAATATCCTCATTTAGGAAATTATACTAAGGACAACAAACCTGATCATTCCTATAGTGCACCAAGTTGGCTACAACATTTATCATATGGAGGTTTAACAGAACCAACGGCGACTTTTGAAAAAGCTAAGGTTTTTGAAAATATGTTTAAAAAGTTTCACAAAGACAAAATTAATCCTGATGCTAATATTGTCAAAAGACTGACAAAGCTTATTAACAAGTTGACTGCCTTGAGTATCATATATGATACACAAATAACTATCCAATTTCGTCCTATACATTTTAACGGAAATACCAACCTTGCCTTGAGTATCGTATATGCTTCTCACTTGTCAGACGAATCTCGTCCTATAGAAATATTGTAGTCCAACCAAGTTGGTCACACTACTTTTTTGAATAATATCGTTATTTTTCTTCACACGCTTATTTATTTCATGATAACAATTAGATTTTTGATAAAAATTAATCGATTTAAACTGAGTATCATATTTGATACTCAGGCCCCAGTGGAATTTATATACATTTTTTGTGTTATTGTTTTTATAGTTTTGGTTATTTTAAGTCATTATATAAATAATAAATTAATAAATCACTATCATGGACAACCTATTGCGCTATCATTTTAACTATTTTGTAATTTCCACAAAAATAGTTAAACGTTTTTCACAAATTTTGTTCAAAAAAAAATTAATTATGAATGAGAACAACATATCAGAGTTACTGGATCAGGATATGTCGGATTGGTCCGACGATGATGACTCGGATGCTGATCCCGATTTTCAATTAGAGGTATATCTTTGACTGTACATAATTTGTAGGTGTTATCTGTACATTATACATTATTTTACACTGTTTTTTATAGAATGATTCAAGCGATGATTCAAATTATCGTTATGACCTATTTGCACTTGGTAATGAACATGAAGATGATATTGATATTGCGATTCCACCAACGCCTGTTACTGTTCCTTCATCAATACGTCATGAAGATGCATCAGAACCCTTATGGAATGATGTTGATGATGCCTTTCAATCGAACGTATTATTCAACCCAAAAAATGAGCCAGTGGGCATTAATCCTGATGTTATTGAAACCCTAATCGAAGGTAGCCCTTATGATTTTTATTCGTTATTTTTGGACGATGATGTGATACATTTATTGGTTAAAGAAACTAACAGATATGCGAAGTCTTTATTGTCAACCAGAATCAGTCCACACTCACGGTTACATACATGGGTAGATGTTACTTCTGTTGAAATGAAAAACTTTTTAGGTACTATTATGTGGATGGGTTTGTGTCCCCAACCATCAATTGCTTCATATTGGAAAAAAAGTAAAATATATGTATCTTATATACCAAAATATATGACTAGAAAAAGATTCGAACTTCTTTTGCGCTCATTTCATTGTTGTAATAATGATGACTGTCCTCCTGGTGACCGTTTATTTAAAGTAAGTGGATTACTTGACTTACTTTTATCAAAATATAAAATGGCACGTACACCAAAAGAGTCTATGTGCATTGACGAATCCATTGTTCCTTTTGTGGGTCGTCTTTTATTTAGACAATATATACAAAATAAAAGACACAGATACGGTATTAAGATATTTAAATTGTGCATTGACAATTTCTATACTGTTGGATTCAAAATTTATGCTGGTAAGGAATCTGTTGTTGGCCAGAGAGTATCAACTAGAATTGTTACTGAAATGGCAGAAGAATACCTGGATATGGGTAGAACAATGTACACCGACAATTGGTATAGCAGCTATGACTTAGCCACTGAACTTTTAAAAAGATCTACTCATTTGGTTGGTACTCTGCGCTCAAATAGAAAAAACAACCCCACAGAAGTTATAAAAAAGAAATTAAAAAGAGGAGAAGTTATAGCTAAACAATGCAATAAAGGTATAACAGTATTGAAATGGAAAGACAAGCGTGATGTATTAGCTATTTCTACAAAGCACTCTGCAGCCATGGTTAAAACAACTAATAAATTTGGATCAGATGTAATTAAACCAAAACTTATATTAGATTATAATAAGGGTAAATCATTGGTGGATGTATGTGATCTTCGAAACTCATATCATAATCCACTAAGTAGAACATTAAAATGGTATAAAAAAATTGCATTTGAATTACTTTTAAATACTTCAGTTCTCAATGCTTTATCTATGAAGAAATAATTAAACAAAAAATAGATATTACTACATTTAGAGAAATCTTGATTGAACATTTATTAAGCAAAAATGAAGAGATTCCCACTGGAAATGAACACAAATTAGAAGAAACTAAGTCAAGAGGGCGTTGTGCTAGTTGTTATAAAAATATGGTGGAACAAGGTGGACGTTTATATGCTCAAAGAATTACTAGACAAATTAAAACTAAATGTGCTAGTTGCAAAAAATTTTATTGTATTCCGTGTTTCTCTGATGCACACAAAATAAATAAAAAATAATGAATTACTTAATTATTATATTATTTTGACAATTTGTTTAAACATTAATTGTTATATTTTGTATGCATAAATATTTAATTTTTTTTACTAATATTATGAACAATTATAATGAAAAATATATTAAAATATATATTATAATATATTAAAATATAAAGATTATTAAATTTCATAAATTTTTTCATTTTTCTAATTTATAGAAAGTATCATTTAATAAAGTTATTAGAGAGGCCAAAACACCATAAAATTACAAATATTGTGTAGTATTTTATCCAATGGTTGTATTAACATTAACTCAGTGTTATGGAGTAGTTATTTAACTAAATAAATGAGTGCATATATGATACTCAAGGCAACCGTGGCAAGTTGTGTTGAGAAGCAAATGTGATACACGAGGCACGATTGGTAAGTTTGTGGTAATTTACATGGACGAAAAGGGAAAAAAGACTGTGTATCATATTTGATACTCAAGGCGATTTGGGCAAGTTATGTGAAATTGTCAGGGCAGTCAACTTGTTAAGAAAAAATGCTATGACATGCCTGAAGATTTGATTAAATCATTTGTCCTTCAAAGAACTTACATTAGAATAAAACAACTTAATAGTAACTTAATTGTAACAACACAGAAAAGACCTTACAGTGATACAGATAGGAAGTAAAAAAAAAAAATGAAAAAAATTACTACTTAGGTAAATACATTAAGAGTGCGCTAAACTCCCAATATATTCTTAACAACATTGTATTATTATTTTATAATGGATTTAAATGTATTTGTAATTATTATTCATAATTTTTTTATTATTTATTTACATTTTATGATTTGACCTAATAAATATTTTGTACGGATATATACATACAATGTTTTTCCTTTTTAGCATGAACTTAGTATAATCATAGTGTTATTGTTTAATATGATTTATGAAAAAAAAGCTAAAAATTGTATTATTTTTGAAGACATATAAAACTTGAGATTAAACTATTGAAACACAGAGTTCAATGCGTTTGTAGAATATTACCTTCAATTAGTTAAAAAAAAAAAATTGTTTGAGTCTACAGAATAAGATCATTATTTCCGTAAACCCTATTTTTGTGGATTAAATTACATTGGAACTGGTCATCTTAAATTATGTTTCAAAAAAATTTTTGTATTCAAAAAATACACGCTTAATTATAAGACCTTGTACTAAATAGATTCAAATATAAATTAATATTGAGAATAATTTCGGTAATTAATGTGTTTATATTGTGTTTTGTAATATATTTTGTATATCACAGAGTACATCGCGGGAATGATGGGTCTAGTTTGACGTCATAATCAGTAATCGTTTTTGATTGGCTAACAGCGCTTGTCTTCGACCGTGCAGTATATTATCCGTGCAGTTTACCGGCATTTATTATCGTTTATCTACTAATACGTGATAAGACCGTATACCAGGAATCAGTAACCAATGATATTTTGTGTAACCATAATGGTAAATTGTAAAATTTTATTTTTATAATATTGATAGCTGATACAGCAGCGCGGTGCTGCTCTCCTAGTCGTTCACTGACACTCGGTGTTCCGGTGGGAGTGATAATATGATACTTTTTTTTTCTAATAGTATTGTTTATCTATCTTGTTATTATCGATTATGACCGTTATGGGTATTGTTAAATTGAGATAAAATTTCGTTTTGACTTCTGGTTTTTACTATTGGGTTGTTAAATTGCCCAGTAGCAATAAATTGAACAAATATTTCAGCATTAATAAGTCGTAAACGGCTTACTCAAATTAAATTCTGTAAACGTTAAAATTATTTTTTTTAGTATGTTTATAGATTTTCGTTATCGAAAATAGGTATTGCCATTTTAAAATCGAAAGTTGATAGTGTTTTATCAAATATGGGAGGAAGTTAAAATTTTCAAAATTGTAACACGGTGTAAAATAGTAAAACATAGAAAGTAATTGTATAAATGTAATGACAAACTTAGCCCAATGATGTGTTGAATGTGTTGAACCAATGTGTTCAAGATCTTATTATGTCTTACCGAAGTGTTCTTGGGCACCTGTTATAGCTGAACACTTTTGAGTAGACACACAAGTGTTTTATCATTTCGCAGAGCAAAAGTGTACCCAAATGGGTCAGCATATATATTATATACGTGTAGTGGCACGTTGTTCTGTGTGTGATTCCAAATTTAATGGATTAGTTGAAGAAAGGCCACCAGGAAATTCAAAGTAAAGTTGTAAACTAGAAATATAATTATACACCATTTCACTATATTATACTACCTATATTTTTTACCTTAACATTAATTTTTGTGCGGTGGCCACAAAAATCTGGTTATGAATTAAAAATTTTAGGCCGCCGGCTGCCGTAACATTTTATTCCTGTGAGGCCATACTGCAGCCGGCTGCCGCATTTCTCATATTCTTTTATATAGCAATACATTTTTTGGCGCTGTAGTTATGATTTCTATAACAGTAGCGCAACCAGAAATATCCTTGGGGGGGGGGGGTCCAAAATTATATTACAACAGATATAAACATAAATAATTGTGTTAATAATAAATGTATTTTTTATTTGTGTTACCATATTAATAATAAAATGTATATATAAAAAAAAATATAATGAAAATATATCAAATAAAATTATAAAATAAAGTCTAAACGACGCTTTAAATTCGATAAACGCTGTATTACTTCTTCGGACTTGACATCAATATCATAGTGAATATTGAGAGCAGCTAGTCCATTCAATCTCGATTCGGACGTTGAGTTTCTTAAGTAAGTTTTAATGCGTTTGAGTGTAGAAAATGATCTTTCAGCTTCGCAAGATGTGACAGGAAGTGTGACCAGTATTTGCAAAAGCTTAAAAACATTTGGAAATAAATCTGAATTGTAATTATTCAATATGTTGATGGCATTTTTTGTTTTAATGTTACTATCATCTAGATAACGATTCCATAGTAAAATTTCTGATTTCACAAGATCTTGTAGATTGTTTACATCGACATTCAATTTTTTTAATTCAGTAATTATATGATTCGCTAAACTTTTACCACTCACATCATGTACTGGAATAAATTTTAAAAAATCTTCACGAATATTTTTGTTTTTCTTATCATAATAACGGGCACATAGAGCAAACTGTTCAGTACCCGATATATCAGAGGTTTAGTCCGCTATTATTGAAAAAAAATTACTTTCATTAATTCTATTTACAATTTTTGATGAAATAATTTCATAACAAATGCTAACAATTTCATTTTGTATTTTCCAACTTATGTATTGTGCATTTCTACCACAATTTTCTCTTGCTAATATAAAACTTTCATCGCCGGATGTAGCAGTTGCCTTAAGGAAAAATCTCAATAACGCCAAATAAAATTTATTATACTTACAATATATTATTATATTCCCAAATTAATTAAAAAATGTTCCATTTTATAAATACTCAAGGGGGGGGGGGGTCTGGACCCGGGGACCCCCCCTTTGGTTGCGCCACTGTTCTATAATTATTTCATGGCGTAGAACTGAAAATTACTTTTCGGTTGGTATATTATTTACCCTTGTACAAGGTTATTTCATAGTTATATTGTTACTCAAATAAGTATCTATAAATATTTTAATAATAATAATAATTATTAATTTCGTATCATATTTAATCTTTATTTTATTCAATAAAAATGTTAAAATCATACTATTTTAAAAAAAACCTTTATTTTATTAAATAGATAAATTTTAATACTAAATTAACAAAAAAAAACAAACACCACTTTTAATAATGAACTATTAAAACAAACAAAAAATAAACATCTTTTTAAATAAAGAATTATTAAAAAAAAATTAAAAAACAAGGTCCTAATAAAAATAAATTATTTTAACTTCAAATTTAAATTTAAAATTTAAAACACTTAATAGTATAGTTTATTTTGAATGGTGTTTGACAAAACAATCAGCACACGTGTAAACATTACATGTTTCGCATAGAGTTGTTATCTTTTTCAGGTCTTTGCAGGACTGTACTGATCCTACAGTAGTCGTTTTTTTGTTGTAACAATGAACACACCTCTTTCGCAGCTTCGGTGTCTGTTGCATCTTAACGGAGTTTGTACAAAAATGTGTTTTGTACGTCGTCTTATAGACAGCTCTGGTGAAGTTTGGTACTGTTCTGGTTGATTAAATCCAAGCAATTCGTTTACTAATAATTCACATTGCGTTATCTTTAGTTTATTCTGTGGCGTATTTAAGTTATAAACTATTAGTGCATTCACTACTGCCAGTGCCGGCACTAGGTTTTGCGGGGCCCCACAGTGGGAGGAATACGAGTTCTAGCTGGCCAAAAATAGAAAATTTAGGTATTGTAATTAACGATTAATACTGAAAATATTTGCACCCACTGATATGACGATGGTAAATATATCACATTATGTAATAATTGTTAATTAATGAGCTGATAGGAGTAGGTAATGTACTTAAGATTATTGCATTCAGCGCAATCACTTATTATTCGTACATAGCTTTCATTTTAGTTTGTCCGTTGTCGTTATTTCATGAGTATAAATGTAATTGTTTTTTGCTAAATCAAAAATGGATCAACCAACAGACATGAGTAAGTTACATTTGTTCTAAGTACTATTTATTAAGTAATATGTCGTAATAAAAATGCATAGATATCATGAATCTAAAGAAATTCCACTTTATTTAATTTTCATTGTGTAGACATTTTTTTTTAGAGACTCTTAGAGGTTTGAATTTTGTTATAGTTTAAGCATATATATCGCACTCCCGCTTAAAAAGTGACACAACTGAAAAAATGTGATTCTTCAATAAAATTAATTGAAAATGTACAACATTTTGTAAAACGTATTGTAACTTCATAAGTTGAACAATTTATTTGTTTTTTTCACTATAATCACTATCTTATCTCAGCTTTCATAAAATTTTAAAATTTTTTGAATTTTTTACTAATTCGCCATTTTTATTTTACAAGTGTCACTTTTAATTTGTCATTTTTTTAAAAAAGTTTTGAATTGTGACGTTTTCAATGTAATAATTTACATTAAAATTGTTGTTAAAACTGTTTATTTTGAGGAAAGACAATGATTTAAAACTAAGACTGAATCTTTATTGTTTTCATAAAATATAATACAATTTCATGAATATTAAATATAATAAAATTATTTAAAAACAAAACTGAAAAATTTTAAGCTTAATAAAATGTATAAAAAACAAAACTTAAAAATCATTTAACTTCATGAATTAAACTTACAAGTAATAATAATATAACATGACTTACGTATAAGGAACCTTGTTTTCAATAAAATATATTAATATAATCTTAGTCTACCTTAAATTATAATAAAAATCTGCGTAAAACTGCGGAATATGATTGTTTTTTACTAATGTCAGCAAATCAGTCTTTTTATTTTCTTTAATTTTTAATGGCTTTCTGTATGCATGTTTTAAATCTGCTAGAGGTTGTATTGTAGAATTCCCTTTACATTTCCTGTTTAATTTAACAGTCTGAAATTCTTCCGAATAAGAATTCTTAAAATAAAACGTATCAATTGAATTCTTTTCAATCTTCCATACCTTCACGGGATAAATCTTCACTTGACTGAAATTGAGTTTGAGGTCATCTACCAGTGCCTTAATTGCCGAAAAATCTAAATGTGTCAACTCATTAACATTATAGGGTTTTCCTTTTTTCTTTGCCATTCGTATTAGTTGTGCATACTGAGATGGTACATAAATGGGACCGAACTTAAGTGAATTTTTTACTTGTTTTTCTATTGTAGAATGAACACAGTCTCCTTCATTCTGTGTATGCCCAGTTATTAAATATTTATGCGTAATCGAGTTGATTTTTTGAAACTTCATAACGGCATACACATAAAGAGCAATCATAAACTTGTTTTTTTGCTGACCACAGCAATTATCTGAATAAAATACAAAATCTAACAAATCGGTACCACCATTATCTTCTCTATCTTTAATTATATTTTGTAAATACATTAGAACACAACTAGCAATTTCTTCAACTCCACGATTTCCTTCTCCTTCGTGCCAAAAATAACATTCAGTTTGACCAGTATTTAACTCGGAGATGTAGGTATGTAGGTATGCAGTATAAATGTATGAATACAACTGTTGTACATTAATCGTTTAATCTGTAATGAATTACATATATATATATATCCAAACACAGCACCCCCTCCATAAAATTATAGATTTAAGTCGCACTGTTATGCTATCGGTGTACAATTTAAATAGTTGTATAATATAATATATGATAATGAATAGTTTGTAAAAAGTTGTCAAAAAAAGAATTAAGTATGAATAAATTATAAATGTTATAATAAATGTGAAGTACAGTCCTTGTATTTATTCATCATTTATATTAACCACATTATATATTATGTAAAACTTCAAAAAATAATATGAAGTTATGCGTATGTAAGTGAAGTAGTAAAATAGTAGTGCATATCTTTATGTATACTCTGTTCAAAATAAGATCGACCCGGCGGCCGAGTTGTGCGCATGGGCGTGGCTTTGTTCCGTGGCTGCGCCCGACGCGTCGCTGTAGTGGGGACGGCATCTGGCCATATGTCTGACCGCCGCCCGACGAAAACTGGTCGCCGCCGGGTCACGATCTTATTTTGAACAGAGTATAGGTGTACGGGGAAGTGTAGTGCTAATTATTAACTGAACAATTTAAATCTTATCTAATCTCTGTACAGCATTTAATCATTAAGCAAAGTATAAATGGAAAGGTTGTAAAAATGGACCTACATCGTCAAGTATAGTGTATGGTTGATGTAATTATTATTAATTTATACAATGTTAGAATAACAATGAAAGCTGCAATAGTATTAAGATTCTGTGTATGAAAACAATAAATTATTGAATCTGCTTACCTTAACACTTCATTTCCGTCCTGTAATGCCAAAGTAGCTGCGTCATGTCCCTTGTAGACATATTTATAAATGTACTTTACACTCTTAATGGTGGAGCAAACCTCAACATTGATGTGAGCGTCATATTTGGCCAGTAGATATGGGTTGTATGGAACGACAAACTCGTTACCGACCTCACGTTGTGCGACAAGGGCCTTAAGACCATTGTTTGGACGGCGGTATTGTGGGTAGCCGCCGTCAGAGACGTACACAGTCTCATCACAGTACTGTTTCGGAAACTTCTTTAAGCAATTGTTGTCATTCATACATGGACTGTTGGGGTTTAGTTGACCACACGGTCCGTGAATCATGTGCGAGGTCACGCAGTCAAACAGACGTCGATCAGTCTCTGGGTCTGGCAAGGAGGCGCACACAATGTTGTCGACGTCCCGTGCGTCGAGGATGATGAGTATGTGCGCGTGCGGTAGACCGCGATTCTGGAATTAAACAGTGTATACATAAGCATTTACATTACCAAAAATCCTACCGACTGTTATGTCGTGCATAAGAGCCTTAAGTTTGACGTGGAACACTCTGGCTACCAGGTCAGGCCTGTCGTTCGCCAGAGTGTATGTCCCTAGGTTTTCTGTGATCTCCGGCCACCGAGGATTGCATGTAAAAGTAATGAAGAGATCAGGCTTACCGAATTTTCGCACAATGGAAATAGCGTCATGATAACAGCCTTTATTGTACCGGGGACTCCCGACGAACGTCGAAGGTAAAATGACTCTACGGCCGACGGCCAAGGGGTTTGCTGGCGCGTCCAAGTGGAGCTGTTGGTTGACGTGGTCCACAAGGCCTCGATACGCTTCTGCAAGGAGCGTACCCTGATTCCGAATGATGTAGTTCAGATTGTTTGATTCCATTCTAACATATAGATCACACACGTACATCTGTAACAAAAATCCAGCTCTGTGTAATATACTAAACTGGTTGTTATGCAAGTTGTTATTTCCTTGGTAACGAATAGCCTATCTATAGCAAGCATACTCGCTGATAGTATTCCGTGTGCGGACCGCGTTGACGCGGTTGCCGCGCTGCACCATGTTGTCTTGCCAACCGCATTCAGCGTATGGGTACAACACTGGATAGAGCATTGGATCAGCGTGACGTGATCTTGCAGATAAGTTCTCCATCCGGTGATGAGCGTTGATTGGATTCCTGTTGTACATGACCAGATTGATGTCCCTCGGCGGTCTGCCATCGTCACCGACGAACACAGCTGCAACTTCATCTGCTGTGGGTGGACCGTAACGCCGTTGGTCTCTGGCTGTGTCGGCGACGAAATGTATACTGACTGTTCTTGGTCCCACAGCGGGATTATTTCTAGCTCGGACTTCTTCATCTGAGCACAACTGACTCATGTTCCTATAAATATATTTTTTAATTACAGTAAAGGACATAACATATAGGAACAATACAGTCATATAAAACTTAGTTTATATCAGTCATCATTATGTTCAGGTGTTAGTTATATAATTAAATTATATTATAGTTTGTATTTAGTTTTTTTGAATTTGTTTTGTATGATGTGTAGTACTGCAGTGTAATAATTATTGCACATATATTTATATAATAACTGTAGGTATACAGAACCACACATAAAATATTAATGAGTAATAATATATCAATATGGTAAGGCCTGGTCATTGTAAAGTTTATATTAAGTCTTATTGGGGTGCTATGTATGTGAATAAAATGAACGATAGTAAAGTGTAATATAATATAGTGTTTAAAAATTCATAATTATGCTCAAGCTCAGTGGAATAATGTTAAGAATATAGATAGAAATAATTGAAATTATACCATTATACAATATTATTGTAGTGTTTATTGTTATTATAAAATTCTAAACTGGTGAATATACTGTTTGAATGTTATGAAAATAAATAACTTAAGTAATTCATCAATTTGTTCTATAGTGACCCTTTTTGTAATAACCAATGAGTTTAAAAACAGTTTGTAAAAATCATTAATTTATTATTCGTACATATTTTGTACATTGATTAGCTTTTGAATACTGTTTGTAAGCCAGGCGACAAAAAGTTTTTTTTTATGTATATATGTAATGTAAGAATATATCATAAACAGAAGAATATTATTGTCATTAAATATTTATATTATAAATAATCAACCTACACTCAAATGATAGATGGAAGTCACTACTTTTGTGTAGTGTTAATTTACAATTAAAATTGTTGTAATATTATGAAAATTCTTGGAGTGGGAAATACATGTTGTAAACTATTTTTACATTAGACCAATTTTAATTCAAAATGAAATAATTTTTAGTTAACAGTTTAATAATGTGTTGTGTACCTACAAACTGTGCACAAATGATTAATTATACCTAATAGCATATAAATAATGAAATTTAATCAGTTTATAAGTGAAAATTAAATAGTTTGCCAAATGTAAATGTACCTACATAATATAATATTCTATAGATGTAATGTGCACAAATTATGAGCTCTCAGCCGAGATTTTGGTGTTCATGAGTACATTACATATAATTTAATGACTTTAATAACTTACTGAAATGCTTGGGCGTATGGATTGTTATCCCGAAATAGTTGGTCTAGGTCTGCAAGCACTTGCTCCAATAAGCGGTGTGGACAGTAGCGGATCCAGAGGTCACCCAAGGGGGGGCGAATTTTCAAAAATTAAATGATCTTTTTTTATATAACCTGAAATGTATTGGAGGCTAAAATTATTTGCATTATTTCACCTATAAAACTAAATAAATATGAAATTAATAAACTTCATAAATAATAAATAAATAAAAGTAATTTATTTTTACTGGTTCATTTACAAAATCATATCAATACATCTTTTCTTCTCCTTAGCAAACCTGTCGATGATGTCTTCCACATTTAGTTGTATGTCCCTATGAATGTGTAAAAGCGCTAAGCCAGTTAAGCGTTCTTCCCCCATTCGAGACCTCACCAGGTTTTTAAACTAATCAAATTTAAAACAACAAGCAAGCAATATAATAACTATTTATAAATTAGAAATATAATTTAAAATACAAATATATATAATACTATATAACTAAGTATACAGATTATGCATTCATGCTATTACATACACTGTAAAACATATTTTATTTTAATTTAAAACTATTGGAAATAAGCTAACCTGCGAAGCGTAGAGAAGCTCCTCTCTGCAGAGGCAACACTTACAGGCAAAGTGTAAATAGTTATGAGCAACTGTCTAACAGTTGGGTAAATATCACTAGAGCATTCATTTAAAGCTAGCATCATTGAAACTCCATTGCCTAAAAAGCAAGTCACTAGGTAGGTACATATGTACCTACCTAGTTAATAAATATTGTTTAAGATTTGTTTTACTCAATGTACTCACTTGGTGTACTTGAAACAGTTGAAACACTGTTGATCTTTATTTGAATAAAATATGTGTCTATTGGACCAGATCTTTCTTTACGTTTCATTTTAGTTGTAAGAAAATATATTAAAAACTTAAAATCAACGAGTAGCGGTTATGCCGTGTTATAGGTATTTGTCGTTAGTCGATAAATTAATTAGTACTTAGTATAGTCAAAAAAGAAAAGTTTAAACTAATGAAAATACCTACCTTTATAAATATAAAAATAAAATTATCGGCACAATCCATTTCAAATTGTAATAAGCAGACGAAAACTACAACGGTGGCGATAAGTTGATAACAACACCAGCAGAGCGCGTTCGAGAAGCAGCGTTTCTATATTATTATGAACATTAAACAGGTCAGGAAGAATCATAACTGAGAATGGGGGAAAAAAAATAGGAAATATTTTTACGCTGGCCCATCGTGTGTAATTATTAGTAGTATTCAAAAAAATAAAAATATTAGTTTTCACTTTTTCAGTTCAATTTTATGATTTAAAAATAACGTACAAAATACGAGCCAAGGGGGGGGGGGCGTTCGCCCCATCGCCCCCCCTCGTATCCGCCACTGGGTGTGGATTCTGTTGCAAGCGAGCCCGGCTTGCTTGCTCAGAACTCACGAAATACAACTCACAATATCTCGGTGGCCCGTTTTCGTTTGGGGCGACTTCAATGTTAGTCATGTGATACACTTGTCCTTGAGCATAGAATACCCTAGGTCCACGACCTGGCAAATGTCTGGGGTTAAAGTCACTGGAGAATGCAGCGAATGCCAAACTGTTAATGTAGCTTCGAATTTCAGCTCTAAAGCTCCTGGCTTCCCTTGAATCAGAAGTCAACAAATTCATTAGTAACACAGGTGCGGGTTGCAACACCCGCTCTCCTGTTACGGTCACGAGACCGCTATTACAACATGTATAGAAACCTCCCTGTGTGGTGCTTTCGATGGGGAAGTGACGGGCACCACAATCTCTACAGACCGCATTCAACGCCCCAATGTAATGCTGTTCTGGGAGCGGATGTTGGACGCCAGCCGGACGATCTATCATTGGTGCACGCCCTCTAGGCTGTTGGACCGGAACACCCGGGGGAATTGGTTGGAACTGCGATTGAAATTATAAAATTTTAACAAACATAGATATAAGTAATATGAAGAAATATTCACTGACCTCTTCATCGACGCCTTGGAGTAACATTTCGATTTCAAGTTGCATCCCCTCATTGTTGTCCATCATCTCTCCTGGTACTACCTCGTCAACGTCCATTAGGACTTCGTCCATCCGAACTTCGATAAATTCTACGTTATCGTCGTTCATCATGACTTGGTCCATCTGGTCTATTTCTTCGTCGATATCTTCCATCTGTACTGCGACGTACTCCACCTCGACCATTTCTGCGTTATCGTCGTTCATCAGGACTTTGTCCATCTGGATGACTTCCTCTTCGATATCTTCCATCTGTACCTCGACGAACTCCACCACGACCATTTCTGGGCAGCCGTTTGCATCGGCATTGTCAATTTCTGCGTGAACTGGTAGTTCACGGTCAGGTACTGGTTGTGCTCCGACCACCTATGCAATCATTTTAATTAGTTTAATGTGCAAGTATTAAATGAACCAATAAGGAGCACAGTCAAGTGTTGAGTAGGGTCAATATATTTTACAGAAGAGTTTAATAGTGTTATTTCTATATTTTAAAAAATGTTGTTATAGTTTTATATAGGTTTTATTAAGTATTCGCCTGGTAAAAAATAATACACACTTGGTATAGTTTCTAGTTAATGTATCAACGTTATAAATTAATATATACAATTTATCAAATAAATAGTCATCCAGTGGTTTTAATATTAGTGACGTGTGGTGTTAACACACCTATTTTAACGTTACATTTTTATTTGATCGAAACACAAATTTCCAATAAGATAAGACTGTAGGAAGTATATTGTATTCTATTGAATGTATTTCAACATAACAATTCATCCATAAATAATATCAGGCATATGAGAAAGTATTTAAATATGTTTTGTAAAGTGTAACTGTGATAAAATATTTAAAATAAAGTAAGCTTTACGACCATGAACGTTATGTATAAAAATTATAAGTTATAAAAAATAGTGTATTGAATATTGTGTAATGTAACTATTGTTTAGGGTACAGGTCTTAAGTGTATCTATAAAAATATCAAATAAAATAAAATCCTAAACTCTATAATAAGCAGAACAAATACAACAAAAACCTTGTGTACTTATGATATAATATACTGTATTATTAATTGACTTATCGATCATTCTAAATATTTTTATAATATTTTTAATTTTTTTATAATTTTTTTAACAATATAATAGAATATAATATACGTATTTGTCATTAAATATTAATTATAGTTACTAATTAACGTTCAAAATATATTTGATCAACCATTTGCATGTGATTGTGAGTAATATTGTAGCTGGTGATTTTTTTTCCTAGGGTCGTTGATTTTTTTTTCCGACTACGGAGTCATACAGACGCTACGATAAAAATACGTGAATTTAGACTTTTGAACGATAGAGTGTAATAGAGTATATTATATACTACCATAAACAGCGTATAAAGACATGGTGGAGCTTAAGTAATCGGTAAACATTGGCACGTAAAACAGTTTGTTGATTACATAATGTAATCGAACCAAAAACTAATGCCTAACCAAATACAGTCAAATTCGCTTATAACGATGCCGTATATAACGATATTCCGGGTAAAACGATTCCAAGCAATGTATTTGGTTGGTTTTATATGTTATGTGTAGTACTTTTATTCGTATATAACGATATCGGTTATAACGATAATCCGGATATAGCGATGTTATTTTAAAACGAAAATTGGTTTTTATAATCACCTATAGCGATTATTAATACAGTATTGTAGTAGTAAATTTGATTTCATCCAAATCGATAATTCTTAATCTTATCTGTAACAGATAATGTGTCTTTTACGACCGTACTGTATACAGCATACGTTTCTTACTCGTTTAGTCGCCGTTTTGATTGCTATCCGTTTAGACACGTTCCGAATTCCGTAGTTAAAAATGTCAAATAAAAGAAGACGCTGTTTCACTATTGCTGAAAAAGTGAAAATAATTGAACGTTTAGAATGTGGTGTTTCTAATAAAGATCTTTGCCAAGAGCTAGGAATTAGTCAATCAACACTATCTACCATATGGAAATCAAAAGACCAAATAAAAAGCGTTTTTCAAAAAGACGTGACATCTATTAAAAGGTTAAAATGTAGCCAACATCAAGACGTCGAACTGGCTCTCTTGGAATGGTTCAAAATACAACGATCTAAAAATATTCCAATAAGTGGTCCGATACTTCAAGAAAAAGCGACCGAATTCGGGAAGCGTTTTAATAAAATCGATTTTCAATGTTCTTCTTCTTGGATTACCCGTTTTCGTCAAAGACACAATATCGTTTTTGGAAAAATAAGTGGAGAATCGTCAAGCGTTCCTGTTGGTGTTTCGGAAAATTTTCTGGAACACGTTTGGCCTAATTTGCGTTAAAATTATGCAGATTGTGACATTTATAACGCTGATGAAACTGGATTGTTTTATCGTCTAACACCGTCTCAAACATTACGTTTTAAAGGGGAAACATGCAGTGGTGGTAAATTATCTAAATAGCGACTCACAATTCTTGTAACCTCTAATATGACTGGTTCTTACAAACAAAAATTATTAGTAATTGGAAAATCTAAGACTCCGAGATGTTTTAAAAATGTCAAAAACTTGACAGTCGACTACAAAAGCAATAAAAAAGCATGGATGACCGGTGACATATTTTCCGACTGGTTAAAAGAATGGGATAAACAACTAGCAAAGGAAAAACGACATATCCTATTGACTGTAGATAATTGTCCGGCTCATCCTCCTGTTCAAACTGAATTTATAAAGTTGGTTTTTCTCCCTCCAAACACGACCTCTGTGTTACAACCTATGGATCAAGGTATTATTAAAGCATTAAAAGTGAAATTTCGGAAAAAAAACTAGTACTCAAAATTATTAACCGAGAGGAACAGGGAAAAGATATTAAAATTTCAGTATTAGATGCAATTTTAATGATCTCCGATGCATGGAATGATGTTTCTACCACTACAATAAGAAACTGTTTCCACCACGCTAGATTCAAGGCTTCGGTAAACGACGAAACAGAAGTAAGTGAAAATCATTTGGACACAGAGTGCTTTTCTGAAGAAAACATACAAAGTTTTGCGGAGGTTGACGATGCTCTTTTGACCAACGAAGAACTCAATGAAGAAGAAATTGTCAAGTCTATTTTGAATGCAAATAATGATGAAAGTGAACAAGCTGACGAAGAGAGCGAAGAAATCGTATTCAAAGTACCATCTATTTCGGAAATGTATTTTTTTATTGATCAGGTGCGTACTTTTGTTTCGGTAAATAGTGACATAAATACGCCAGAAGTATCAATGGCATTAAATAATATTTCTAATTTTGTTAAAAATCTTATTCAAATTATAAACAAACTACTATTAAAGATTATTTTTCAAACAAATCGTAAACATATACTATACAAGTATATTCTGTACATTTATTAAAATTTATATAAATACTTTGTAATCTTAAATAACAGTAAAAAATGTGTTTAATAAATCAATTTTTCAAAAAAATTTTTTTTTTTATGATCCGGATAAAACGAAGTTCGGTTATAACGATCAGATTCCCTAGGTCCCTAGAAGATCGTTATAAGCGAATTTGACTGTAGTTTGTTTACACACGTCGGGTACTTGTGAAATATACGTATAAAAACTTGGACTCACCGGTCTCCGAAGTGTCCTGGAAAAATGTATCTGAAAACAAACTGGATAGAGATGAAAATGAAATAAGAAGTGAAGTAAATAAAAGAGAAAATTGTTAAATGACTGGGAAATGTGCAAAAAGATGAAAAAAAAAGTAGCGATCAACTGTCTTGCACGGATGTTGAAACGCTACGTGCCGTACTGCCGTGGATGTCGTTCAACGGCTCGGTCGTCGCCTCGTACACCCTCCCCCCCACTATTACACCGAGCGCCATCCAAAGATTATTATCGCATATACCACGAACATGTTAACCGACACAGAAACGCGGTGTCAGTTATGACCATCTTCCTATACTACTCCTCCTATCTACGGAATACGAATATCGTTATGGGAAAGCTCAAAGTCGACAGTTGGACTGTTCCAGAGTTTCGGTTGTCCCAACTCCCAAGTCTACACGTGAGTTCACAATGTTTAATTATATTTACCAATTGTCATGTATGTGGAATTATTATGTATTATAGTTTTGTATTATTTGGAATTTGAATTACTGGCACCAAACCCAAAGGGAAAAGGGAAAAACGGCCCCCGTCGCCGAAAGCGGCTACGGCAAAGACGACAAAAGCGGCCCCGGTGAAGAAGACAAAAACGAAAACGGCCCGAGCAATTACACAGATACTGGAAGGAATATTATTATTATTATTATTAACACTTGTTTTACAATATTATATTAAAATAATAATAAATTGTGTTTTTGTTTCAGCTTTTTAATAAAAATAATTTTTATACACCTAACTAACATATTTTATTTATTTATTATTAAATATTTTTTCTAACTGATTTTTTGTAACATTCATAAATAAATACATTTTATGAATAATAAACTTTTGTCTTGTTTATATAATCTAACTAATTGTCTCATTCTATATTTGAGCAAAACTTACAATATTAACACTTAAGCATTTTCTATACAGGTAATATTATTGTATAATATAATTTAAATATATATATACATATACATATATGCATGTGCTACATCAGTTACAAATTAACAATGAATAATAATTAAGTGTTAGCTGTAGTAACTCTTATGATTAACAGAGTATGGTTTAGTTACAAATTAGTAATCAGTATTGATACAATGATGAATCTGATGAATAAAATATGAATAAAATATGCATTGATGAAGTCATTTCTAGTATAATGTTTCTGAAATAATACAAATGCATACAAATATCTGCTGATATATTTTTAGAGTACATAAATAATTCTAAATAATTTACACCTAGTGTGCGAGTCGCAGTCAGTCTAAATGCATGTTTGACATTTGATACAAATACATTACAAAATCCGCATCAAGAGAGAAGCACGTAGAGGTTGTCAAATTGCCCCTATGCCTTTGTTGCAGTACAACAATGATTCTGTTTCTGTTACATCTGCATTGATAGTCATTTTTAGTATAATTTTTCTGAAATAATACAAATGCATACAAATATCTGCTGATATATTTTTAGAGTACATAAATAATTCTAAATAATTTACCATCTAGTGTGCGAGTCGCAGCCAGGTTAAATGCATGTTCGACATCAGTTACGTATTCATTACAAAATCCGCATCCAGAGAGAACCACGTGGAGGTCGTCGAACTTTCTCTCCTCCGCGAGTCGTACTTACGACTGCTTATAAACCATGTGTCACACAGATCGGATTCGATGTTCATTAAGTTCTTGTAGACTTCATTGTACAGTTATATAGCTTATAGAATTTCTCTATACACAATGTTCTTAGTGACGGCCATCACTGTACATAGCAACTCTAATGGATTTTATGGATTGAGAGTCCCTCACTCGGGAAAACGCTGCATACAGTTGTCCTATAATAAAGTTTAAAAAAGTAGAATATAAATGATACCTATGTATTTATTAATATAATATAAATAAATCATGTATAATACATTTTTGCATGCCAACGACATAATAAAAATGTTGACAAATATTACAATATTTTAAGCATAGTTTTACACCTTTGGAGGAATTTAAATTCAATTTATTATAATTTTATAACATATAATATGTATATGTAGTTTTCTTGTTTTGAAATTTGTTTGATCGTATTAGTCAATCGTCGATAACGAAAAGGGAGATAAGCGAGCGGCGACTTGAAAATTTAGCGAACGCGCGAGAAGTATTATGATTGGTCGTCATGGAAGAAACGCGGAGCTGCTTATTTGCTGCGTCGCGCGAGAAGTAATATTATTGGTCGTCATGGAAGAAACGCGGAGACTATTTGTGTTTTATAATATAAGAGATTACCGATCAATTTAGAAAATTTAACTCCGTGCAACTCAATACTTTTCTTAAATCCCTCAGCAATTCCGTCCGCCTCAATACTCGTGGCTCCCTTTTTCCAATTCATAAAACAAAAATGATTTGGAATTTCAATTTTTTTATTCAACGCTCTCTCACATGTTACGCAGTATCGATTTCTAATCCCGACAAACAAAATCTTTTTTGTTTTATAACCGATTATACTAGCCTAAAATAAAAATAATTGTATTACAATTAAATTATTGTTTTTAAAAAAAAAATTTGCTTATTTCAATACTTACTACTCCCGATAAAGCATCGTATTTCGTGCTATAACTTCTCTTAGACCACTGTCTGTCTGTCACCACAGTTATTAAAGGAATCCCATCTGTATCGATATCACCGGATTCTATTGCCAATTTCTTCTCTTCTTCGCCGGCTTTTTGCATCTCACCCCATGCTGTATTTTTAATTTCAGGTTGAAAATTACTTTCTATTGAAATATATGTAGTAGGAGATATTGATGGTATTTCTAATCCAAAAAACAATTCGGATAACTGTGTATAACCAATTCCTAAATACAATTTCCCAAATGTTTTAAAATTTATATTTTTTGTTTGATATTTTTGTTGTTGTATATATTGCTTACTTACCTGTTACAAGTCGGTTGACCGTAGCCTCGTACTTGTAGAGTTTGAATATAGATTTATTAAATAAAGTAACAAACACACGTCTTTTCAGTTATAAAGTTTATTGAGTTGAACATATACAGGCAATGGCACTGTCCATTCTCCACTAATCCTCTTACAATCTTAATGTTTCTTATATCTAAACTTATGTAGGACAATCCCTCCTATATAAAAAGTGCTTACCCGCAGTTTCGGGATTGTACCTGTTTACACTAATTTACAATAATCATTTCATTTCGTAATTCTAAATGTTTTATAAATACTACATTTCTAATTTGTTTACTAACTGCTACATCCTTACTTACTTCCTATGTTTAATAATACCAATTCATAACATACCTATTGCGATAGAGCTACTTACAGCAGCTTTATTGATAGACCAATCGCTATCGGGTACAATTTTAGTAGAACTAATTTTTTTTCTAAATTACACATTTTGCATTTAAACAAAAAATCAGAATAAAAACCTGAACGAATTTCATTTACAAAATTCATATTCATAAAATTACAATCAAATCCACCGTCATGCTTGATATTTTGTATTTGAAAAAATATATGAGACATGTCAATTATTCTAAGTCCGTCTATTTCATTATAGCCCGCGTCACGAAAAGTAGCGGGTGACCGCCGCGATCCAAGTGGACTATTTGCTGGTTATCAAACAACAATATAATTTACGGCCGCCGCCGCCGGATCGCAACAATAGAATGAGAACCACTGTCTACGCGGTGGGTGAGGTTCGGGGTACGACGGCGGCCACCCGCCAGTTTTCGTGATGCGGACTATAATTATTATTCTGAACATTTTTAAGTAGTTATCATAGTAACTTAAAAATTCAAACATATTTATTTTATCTCAGAATTATATTATAAATGTTATAAACATACTCTGTTGGCGAGTTTTCGATTTCTGGATCTTTGACAGTTTCTAGTTTATGTAAATCAATATTTTCACATGGCGTTATACTATTATCTTCAATAGAATCTAATATATTAACTCCGGGAATATGAATTTCATAGTTTGAAAAAACATTAACTTTAACTCTAGTATTATAACAATTATAAATTAGTTGAAAAATTATAACTAATAGCAATTTAAAAAAAATCGGGAAATAAGGTGTCGAATATACCTAACGTGACCATAATATTTTTTACTCAAAGCAAGACACTTGTAAATTTCAATAGGAAAACCATAATAAGTTTTTTCGAAAAATGATAATACTAAAAATATAGTAAAACACATTACACAGTGTAAAACAATAATTATTTTTATAAAAATTACAAAACAAAAACAGACAAATGATAAATTAAATTATAATATTTAGCTGGATTTTTATATTTTTTGGATCCGCAAATCCGAAATAACGACTTATTTAAATTTAAAATACGAATTAGGTACTTATTTTTTTATGATTTTTATTTATAGACTATATAGATTATAGACTATGGCCTATGAGTGTTTACACCTTTGGACAGCGGGACACTAAGCTTGAAAGCGGAACTTGTGGTCACGTTTAATATATCTTGTAATATGGTTGTTGAAACTTATTAAATATTAAAATAACAATAATTGAATAATTTATAATGAATGTATAAGCTTATTACTAAAAAATTAACAAACCTATTAGAAACCAATGTAGTACTTGAAGTATCAGTCTCATTTATTATTTCCATAGAAGTTTCACCCAATGGTAGTGGACTAGAAGTACAACTTCAAAAATGTAATATAAAAATGATATTTTTTAATTATTTATAATAATTTATATATTACTAAAAAATTAACAAACTTATTAGAAACCAATGTAGTATACTCTATTCAGAATAACCTTGCCCACCCGATCGACGAAAACTCGTCGAGTTCGCGCATGTCTGTTGCCACCGTCGGCGCTGATGTCGACTGTGCTGCTGCCGCCGACGCGCTGCAGCTGTATACGTAGTGAACTATAGTATCCACGTTACTATGCCACAAGTGGTTTACGCTTTCAGTCCGTAACACATAAAAACACCGCCCGCCTTCCGATATTTGATCTCGTTTTTTTTAATACTATTTTGTGAATTATTCATCCAAAATGGCAAGCAGTTCTGACGAGGATAATGCTGAATATGGCCCATCACCAATTAAAAAGCAGAAAAGTGGAAAAGTGAGTATTATATGTATAATATAAAAATTCCGAGTTTATAAAAAGCATGTTTTTTTCAAAAAAAAAAAAATGGTTTTAATCGATTAAAACATGTTTTTGTTTGAAATGTCTTTCAGGACAGCATTTTTATTAAGACTTATTTTTTAAATATTTTTATTTCAGGCTATAAGTGAGGATTTAAGAATCCGTATTGTTAATATGTACAAAAGTATAATAATGGACGAACCTAACATTTCCATGAGGCAAATTCGTAAGCAAATTTCAGAACTATTGTCTATTGCGAACGTTCAATCCACACGATCATTAAGGCTTACAATGAGACAAAGACGGTGCCAGTCGCAAAAACAACACGTAAGAAAAAATCATTTCGCGATCTTTTTGACGATTTTTCAAAAAACGCAGTACATAGGCATGTGCATAGCATCTGGTTTCGCCGTGAAATTCCTACGATTGATAAAATCCACCAAGCCGTGTCAGCCGACGACAGTTTGCCAACAGTATCGCGCACAAATTTATTTCATCTTTTAAAAGATTTAGATTTCCGTTACAGTAAGCAAAGTAGGAACAGTGCTATGACTGAAAAAAATGAAATTGTTGGGTGGAGAAGAACGTATTTGGATAGCATTAGAAAATACCGGGAAGAGGGTCGACATATTTATTTTCTCGACGAAACATGGGTGAATGCTGGCGATTGTACATCGAAAACGTGGGTCGACACAACAGTACGGTCTCACCGTGATGCATTCTTAAAAGGTGCTGTTAATCCCTCTGGCAAAGGGAAACGACTTATTGTTCTCCATATCGGCTCTGAAGATGGTTTTGTCCCCGGTGGTTTGTTGTGTTTTGAATCGAAAAAAAATACGAGTGACTACCACGACGAGATGAATGGGGACACATTTCGTGAATGGATGGAGGGCACTCTACCTCGCCTAAAACCGAACTTCGTAATTGTTATAGACAATGCGTCCTACCATTCTGTGAAAATTGACAAAGCCCCAACATCGAATACACGAAAGGCGGATATAATTAAGTGGTTGGAGGATAAAGGAGAAGTGGTAGACCGAACTATGGTTATCCCTCAACTTTTGCTCATAGTGAAACGTTTAAAACCACAACATAATATGTATGTTATTGATGAACTAGCAAAAAACAGTGGTTATACAGTATTACGTCTCCCCCCATACCACTGTGAGCTTAACCCCATTGAGCTTGCTTGGTCATCAGTGAAGAACCATGTTCGAATGAACAACACAACTTATAAACTTCCAGATGTAAAAAAATTACTAGTAGAGGGCATAGATCGAGTTGACTCACAAATGTGGAAAAATTTTATAAGCCACACGAAAAAAGAAGAGATAAAATTTTATGAGGTCGATAACATAATAGATGAGATGTTGTCCGCGGAGAAAGATGATTTGTTGATGACTATTACGGGAGACACATCTTCTGAAACGGATTCCGATACTGAATAATGTTGACCTTAATTTTTCTAAATATAACTATAATTTTTGTAAATATAACTATAATTTTTGTAAATATAACTATAATTTTTGTGTATATAACGATAATTTTTGTAAACATGAATTTGATTTTTGTTAATTACTGTTTAGAAAAAAATGACTTTTTTGTAAATATAACTATAATTTTTGTGTATATAACGATAATTTTTGTAAACATGAATTTGATTTTTGTTAATTACTGTTTAGAGAAAAATGACTTTTTTAGAAATATGAGTAATTTTTGTAAATATGAAGTTGTATTTATTTATTAGTTTTAATTTCCTTCTCAAATTACATAGGTATTAATTACATTGGTACTTGGTTTTAATAATAATTGTATACTACGTAAGCATTGTGTTTGGTACAGAAAAATAAGGTAAAAGTACAAAAAACACGGTAAAGGAAAAAAAACTATACATTATAACATGATATAGGTAATAATTATTAATTATTACGATCGTGTTATTATGAACATCTGTATATACGGCGGCGGCTGTCGATAGCGACGCATGACGGTAGCGGTCGACAACTAACGACCAATCACAGTGCACCTGACTCTCGCCGGGGGGTCTGACGACTGCCGGCGGCTCAGTTGCGTGCGCGAAAGTGGGCAAGGTTATTCTGAATAGAGTATAGTTGAAGTATCAGACTCATTTATTATTTCCATAGAAGTCTCACCCAATAGTAGTGGACTAGAAGTACAACTTCAAAAATATTATATAAAAATGATATTTTTTAATTATTTATAATAATTTATATATTATAGGTATTATTGTATTTATATAATAAAAGAATAAAGTTGAGTTCATTCTATAATTTAAACTTACGGTATGAAAATACTTAACTATTTTATACATTTTATATCAAAAAGAAATTAATAATATTGTAAAAACTTACCTTTTGTTTTTATTATACCGCTTTAAAATAAGTTTACTAGATATATTTTTTCTAGATGGGCGTTTAACTTTGTTTGTTTAATTTGTCATATTATTTAAAAATTATTATAAAAACGCTAGGAAAAATAAAATAAAATAATATAGACCTTTAACCAAAGGTGTATACTGTATATAATTTATAAGCACTGTTTAAGGGGATTGCAAACGTCTATTATTTCATCCAAAATATACCGATCTTTTGTCAATCACACCAATGGAACTGTTAACACGATAAAACTTTTGAAAACTGATTTGAATTTGTTAACATGTCTACTTGAGATCGATCAGTCCACTTTTTAAAATTTCGATCTCCAACTCCTTTACATTTGGTTTGAATATTTAAAAAATTACAAAATTATAAGTGTCGATTATTCCTTATTTAAATCTAAAATCTTAAAATATGGTCTGATCGATCTTAAGAGGACATATTAACGAATTAAAATCAGTTTTCAGAAGTCTTACCGCATCATTGGGTCCATCGGTAGAATTGACAAAAAGTACATACAAATTAGCATACATTCTTTACTGTTCACGCGCGCGACGTCGTAGCGGTGACTTGTACCGCGCGTGCCGCGTGCGTAAGTGTTTTTCTACTACTAATCCACCAAATGACTCTGTTCTAAGAATTTGCAGATATATACCGGAAGGTCTATAATAGGCAATAAACATTTCTACGAATAATGTCATATTGGGATGTCTATTATAGAGTATAAATTATAACACATAAATATATCCATTGATATTAATTATTACTAAATAATGTCTGCATGCACAACTACAGTATGCATTCAGCATTTCAGCCATAACATTGTTTGTATGCATTGTTTGTAATTTTCACTTTCTTACTGTTACATTGTTAATTGTTTTTTTTTTATCTTACAAAGATTATAAACAGTGTATTTTGTTTTAAAAAATGAATAACAATATTTTTAAAATAAAAAAGCAAAAAATTAGATTATCCCGAAGGAAAAAACACAAGGGGCATGTATCATCACTACAAAACTGGCAAGTAAATCGCATAAAAAATACGGTAAGTTAAAATAGAACGTACTTAATTTTAGAAATTGTCATTTACATGGTTTTAAATAGATATTTTATCCTAGTATTATTATTTTATTTCGTAGGAAAAATCTAATTCTTCAACTTTTCCGGATGAACATCAAAACAATAACATGCAACATCAGTTTATTATTGAAGAGTTCGTAAATTTATTTTATGTCCTATAATATATTACACCATTGACTATATAGGAGATTTAATGACGCTATTATTGTTTTTGTTTATCTATAAGCCGTTTTTTTTTATTTTTTTTTTTTTTTTGTGTCTGTCATCACGTTTTAGGACAGTAAAAATGCTTAGATTTTCTTCAATAGTACTTTTTCTGATAGGAAAGTGAATCTAGTTGGTACTTTGGGGGGTCAAAAGTAAACATTTTACAGTACCGTGAAAAATAAATAGAAAATTAAGGAAAAAACAAGAATTGTTACGCAACATTGATTTTCGACAAAATCGATTTTGGTTTTTGGTGTAACTTTAAAAAAAATTACGGTAAATACACGAAATTACATAAAAAATTTTCTTTTAAATCTAAGATTTTAAAATGTGACACAAGATTTAACATAAGTTTTTCTACTTTTATCAAAAATTAAATAATATCTAAAAGCAAGTAAAAATAAAATTTATTTAAAATTAACCAACTATAGTAAATATACTAATGCCTAATACTAAAATTAATTATTTTATTCACCTTATAATATCACCAAAAATACACCTAGTAAGGTGATTGACTGATTGACCGTCTTTGCTCAGAATTGTTTTTCTTATACAATGATTTATTATTGAATTAAAATCTAACCCATTCATTACAAAGACATGCTCAATAACTACTGTGCAGCTGTGTGCATGTAATGTAAAACTAGCAGGACTATTTGTTGACTTAAATCTCCCATACTTGGCAGCTTCTCCAGATGGACTTATTGGAGACAATTCAATAATTGAAATCAAATGTCCCATTTCCATAAAAGACTTAACACCTAAAGATGCGTTTAACGAAAAAAAATTAAGCTTTATGGAAGTACAGTTGGATAATTTAATTTTAAAGAAAACACATATATATTACTATCAAGTACAAGGGCAACTTCATATAACCAATAGAACATTTTGTTACTTTATTGTATGGACACCAAAAGGTAAAATAATGTTTTTTTCCGTTATAATAATATTATGTTATTATTTATTTTTTACTATTGTAGGAATTTGTGTTGATAAAATAGAACGTGATGATACATTTTGGAAAAACAAAATGGAAGTAATGTTGTCTGAGTTTTACTTAAATCACATGTTACCAGAAATAATTAATCCTAAGTTAAACATGCCTAAAATGTAATTAGAGTAGTTTTATTGCGTTTCTAAATATGTTTGATAATAAAGAATAATATATTTCAATAAACTACAATAATATTTACATTATAATTTTATCAAATGTATTTATTTATTAAATACATTATATCGTTATAGTACCTATCATTTATCATTACATCGTGAAGTTGAATTGTACTTGTTTTCAAATTATAATATAAGTAATAGGTTTTCTTTATTTTATACATACTTAGAATTTGGTTATTTGATTATATAATTTTATTTTATTTACCAACAAAGTTATAATTGAATAAATAATTCCTTACTATCTAAATGTTCAAAGAAGCCGTTGTTTTATATAAAGATCAATAAAAAAAAAAAAATTCTTATTAGCGACATTATTATATTAGCAACAACGGATGTGTAATTATTATTATCATCCGTATTACAAAATAATATTATGTACATGAACATTAGAGTACTCTAATGTTCATGATTAGGTAATATGTTCTCAAAACCTCCGCTCTCACCGCTTCCCCTTCTAGTCGGTAGTGTCACTAACACTAATGATCATTTACTACGCACACACCGGTACAGCTCGCACGCACGCACATATATTATTGCCTATACTAAACTCCTTAAAAACTGTCCGTTTGCAATCCCCTTAAAGTCTGAGTACTCAAGTCAGAATGACTAATAATAATTATAATAAACTTAATTTCTTATTTTCGTAAATCCGTATTCATAAAATAAAGTCATATGAATAAAATATACGGGACGAATAATAATACTATTATTAATAACAACAATAATAATAATAAGTTATTAGTACTTATTAGTTATTACTATTCTTAGAATTATCGATAACACCGTCGACGGCGAGCACCCGCTACCTCCCTCCCATCATGCCAATTAATTGAAAATTATATTTATAAAATACACCACTTGAAGCAGCACAATATGGCATGATAAATATTGAAAAGTACGACTAAAATGTTAAAAACATAACTACGGAAAACTGTAATTGCTCTCTTTATAGTGGTTTTAGAGCAAAAATACCTTAAATAAAATCGAAAGAAAACAATATTTCGGATAAAACATCATATGCGTTTTTTAATATTGCTATTATATAACTAACAAATTAAAATACAAAATAGACAAATTTTACGTTTTTTAATTAGCTGTAATTTTTTTACTAAATATTTTTTTGTAAAATGGATATGACTTTATCTTCAAAATATTGTTCTCTATAAATTTCATTATATTTATTTTAACTCTAAAACCACTTTTTAGTGTCGTTTTGACTGTTTTGCGTGAACATGTTTTTACCGTCGAAAATGAGCGGTATAACGTCCTCTTAACAATATTTTTTTTTATATTTTAAATAAATAATAAATTGTTAAAGTAAAATGTTGTCAGTTATAATTCTTTAATTTTTCTAGTTTTTTTAGATGCAAAATTATTTATTATATATTCATAATTTAGTTGTTCTGAAAGTTCTTTTTCTATACAAATTGTAGCAAGTCCAGTAAGTCTTTGTTGTGACACGGTACTTCGTAAATAAGTTTTTATAAGTTTTAATTTTGAGAATTTTCTCTCTGCTCTAGCTGATGTAAGCGGAATTGTTAACATAATTCGTAAGGCAATATTCAAGTTGGGAAATGAGTTCGTTTTTTTTATTTCAGAAAGTACTTGAAGTGGTGTAGTATTTTTATCAATTAAATGGCGGAAAATTAATATTTCTTAGATTATGCGATATTGGCTTTTCATTTTTTTCATTTGACGATCTTAAAAAAATATCTACATTTTCATTAAAAACATTTTCTATTACGGACTGTGGTTTAGATTGGTCTTGTTTATTTAATATTTGTTCATTATTAGAATTAGAAGTACTACTAGACTGTGGTAATTGAAGAAATCGCGACATTGACCCTTTTTTTTTTTTATAAATTCTTCTTTTTTTTGTTTTTTAATTCTTTTTTGGTGCCCAGAGGGATAGGAACGAAATTTAACGCGATTGTGACTGTCCATAGTGAATGGATAAATAACTAAAAATAACGAAATTATTTTACTGATTGCTAAATATCGATTACTTATATAATTATATATTTATATGTGAATATCTATATATTTATTATGACTACAAAAGATACCAGAAATATCAAATTTACCGTAAAATTAAAACCAGTCTTGTAGTTAAGACTTACAGCTCAAGCCGATTTAATATTATTTCAACGAAAACAATAGTATTTTTATTGATGTCAAATTGTTGTGAAAAATAATTAATAAAGTGAATTTTGTGGTATTTAAATACAAGTATTTATATTATGTTAAAAATACTCTTAAAAAGTATTCAGAATATTTAAATAATACTTTAAAAACATTGTATTTAGAAAAGGTACCAAAAAAATACTTCAAAAAGTATTTTAATACACGTATTCAAATACTTGTATTCGAATACTTTACAAGACTGATTAAAACAAATCAATTATAAAATTACTTACTTAAGATACAAAGAGCTATGTTGAAATATATATGAATTTTTTTAATAGCAGTCCGCACTCAGCTGCTTCGCTATCTTCAAAATGAAGAAGAAAAATATAAAATAAATATGTTCTAATTTTATATGTTATATGAAACAAAAATTATACGTCGTCGCCCTTCGGCTGTCACTAGAATTCTCCTGGGAATCTGATAACAAATCTACCCGTATCACTGTTTAATCTTTATCGAATATTTTACGTATTTTATTATTCTCGTAGAAATTTGGTAACTATTAGTATATTTTATACATATCGTTACACTAATGACAATACCACGTATCTACATTTTACCAATTGTTCAGGAGAGTGAAAAAACTGAATAAATATTAACAAATATTATACACCTAATTTTTTTTTCAAGTTTAAATTTAAGTTATGATTTTTTGACATTATTTTTAATAAAATTCTTTAAATTTGGTTGCTGTTTAAATTTTAGTGTAGTTACGTGGTATTTACTAAAGTTTTTGTGAGATACGTGTTATTGAGCAGTGTTTTTATATGGTTGAAATTTATAAAAATACTAATAGTAGTTCCTAGTATAATATTATTAAATAAATATTACAATATTATTTATTAATGTTTATACTCATTTTAAAAATATGGATAAATAAAAAAAAACATTCATACAAATCAACATAATATCAATGTGTAGCTTCTTGCTTACTTTTATTTAAATAGATTATTAAAAATTAAAAAAATTAAAATTAATAAAAAAAAACTTTGAAACAAAATAAAAAAAAACAATATTTAACAATAGTATTTAAGTATTTTCATTTTAACAATTAACAGTCTTTTGTATTCTTATGTTATTTAAAATATTATGTACAAAATATCAAATATTAACTAAAATCACATTTTCTGGTTTCTTTCTTTGAAAGCAGATTCATATGGCAATGTGTCATAAAAAGGGTGCACATCCACAGGCAAAACTTTTTTCAACTTTTGTAAATCGTTCCATTTACTTCTAGTAAGTTTTAGTGGTCCTGTGTATAATGGCTGTAGTGGTGCTTCTTCAGCAAGGACAGCCTTGTTTCTTGTTGTGCGTTGGGGTAACTCAGCCCAAGGATCATCAAATGTTAATTTATAATATATAATTCCTGAGGGATCATACATCAGTCCTCTTAAATCCTTACACTCAGGATCCCCCACAGTCTTCCCAGGCCTAATGGAATTATAAATAAGGTTTTTTTTATAGTCATGAAAGAAAGTATGTGTGAGCAATTGAGCATTAAGTGGAGTTGGATACTTTCTTGCATTGATAGTGTATCTCACATAGTCTGTGGGTAAAAATATATCTTTTTCTTTACAACTTCGCTCAATTAGACTATGGACACTGTCAACTTCCATCTGTGTATGTCCCTTTATTAGATATTTTTGTGTTACACTTACCTTATATTTCATAGAGTATTTTAATAGGCCATTGGAAAGTACTACATTTCTGTTTTGGTATCCACACCCATCTGTATACACAACTATTGGTTTTTGGTCAAGGCAAACCTTCTCAAGATGTTTAATGAGTATTGTGGTGAAGACGGATGCTTCTAGGTTTCCTTCAGTCTCATACCACCAATAGTTGTGGCATTCAGCATTGCCAATATTGTATATAGTTAGGTTGTGTACTTTTAATTTCATGCTATAATATAATGCACTAGCTTGAAGATATGGGCATAATTTAACTGCTTGCATGTCCATTGTAAATACATGAGCCCTATTTTCTTTGGAAAGTTGTTTATCAAATTCTTTCTCAGCCCGAGCACGATCTTTATGAGCTATGTGTACAGCCATTTTATTTTCTGAGACTTGGCCAACTTCATACGAAGCACACATATCGCATTTGTCCTTTCTAGGTTTAAATATTGAAAACTTATTTTCTTTTTTATACTTGACAAAAAAAGCTTTGCTAAATGGAGCTAATTTATCTGAAATACATTTTTCTGTGTATAAATTATATATTGCTTGCACATCTTTGAATGGCCCTTCAAAATAAATTCGTTCTGTTCTTTTACGACAATAATGGGAGGGAAGTTTTGGTAAACTATCAAACCAATTCTTAAGATAATCTAATTTATTAGCATAAGATAGTCTTCTTGAAATACTTTGAACTGATCTATACTGTGTAGGAGACTCATTATTTGTGTCTGGCTCTTCAATAGAAATAAGTTGGTTTTGTTTTGGAATACCGTGCTCACTTTTTTTTACCCAGTTTAATACCATCCATTCTTTTAAGCATAATGTATTTAGGTACATTTTCTTACAAACTTGAATAGGCAGACTATCTTTATACCTAAGGTGATAATTATAAGTTTTAGATCTTCTTGTATTTTCTTCAGTTGTTTTTCTTTTAACCTCTGTTACCAAAGCTGTTCCTAATACAAATGTTTCTTTTTCTTCCCATGAAGCGTTCCAAAAATGATCAAAAATATTTTGTCTTTGTTCCTCAGTAAAATCACTACAAAATCGTTTTTTGGATTTTAAGCAAACATTAGATGAGCAAGTATCCAATAAAGAACGTTCAGACCTAGATATATTTTGTTGTACAACATTTCCTGTACGACTGAACCCTATATATGCCTCTCCTTTCATTCTTAATTTTTTATTTGTTTCTCTTTTCCATTTAGTACTGTCTGGATATACATTTCGTTTTCTTTTAATTTTACCTGAATTGGAATTAATTTCAGCACAATGATCTAAATTACTATTTTCTTGAACATCAGAAAAATCATTTGTAATAAGTTCATTGATATTAGTTTCTATATCATTAAGACAAATTATTTCACTTTCTAATGATAATGTATTTTCAGAACTCTGGATTTCAACATTGTTGTAATATTTTTCTACAGGTAAGTTTTCAATAAACGTATTGCCATCATATTCTATGGATTCATTTTCATTATTATTTTGTACAGTAGTTACTTCTAAAGGTATATAATTATCTTCAAATACAACTTCAGCAGAATTTATTAAATCTTCATAACTAACAGGCTCAGGGTCTTTCAAACTTGTGTTATTATAAATTGCAAGATTAACTAATTTTTTAATTCTTGATTTTGATGTCATGTTTAATAGTTATATTTAAAATGAAACAACAGCTAACTAATATTATAGTAAAAATAATTTAATAATAATTAAAAAAATAATTTTTACTTTGGTAGGTATAAGGTACAACAACACGTAACTGAAAATTTATTTGTTTTTTAATATAGCAATACCACGTATCTGAAACAGTATTAAAGAAGTGATTTTATTTAATGAATTTCATAGTTATGACAAAATAATTTATTTGTAATTTAAATAGGAACAACTATGTATCGTGTTTATAAATTTGAATGTAATAAATACCTGCTGTAGTGGAAGGATTCCGTATGCAAATCCGTTCTCGAATCCTTCACACGATAAACTGTGTAGATACGTGTTGTCACAGATACAATTTGGATACGTGTTATCACTTAAATCCAATTTGGAGGGAAAATAATTTTTTTTAGGTTATTGTATCAGAAAATAATTTTGTGCGCAAGGAGATTCCAAATATTTTGATACCAAAAACTCATTTTGTGTAAAATGTCAGATACGTGGTATTGTCATTAGTGTAACGATATATTATACATGTACATATTATTGGCTACATCAAATGCGATAAGCCAATAACGACGATACAATTACCGTCGAGCATTTTAGTTCTAACAATCATTATAAACTACAAAAATAATTCGGTAGAACGTAGAAATCAACTTAAATTTAATGTGATACATGGGTATTTTGTGGGTAATATATTTTTTGTTGTTAGTATAATAGTATATGTTGGGTATACCAAGACTCATGATCAAAAATTAACTTAATTTATGTTTTTTTGGTTTCATTCAGGTGGTAGCACTATAAATATCGGGGCCCCAAAATCGCGGGGCCCGGGGCACGTGCGCCGCTCGCCCCGACGATTGCTCCGGCACTGACTACTGCAGTTCCTAATGAAACTTCGGTTGCCACTTTGTGGTACCACCTTATTGATTTTCGTACGGGGCTACTATAGCTCGATAGCTGGTCCGATAAATCAATACCAGCCTTCCCAGCATTATAGTCAATTATTATTTTTGGTTTCAGTACTGATTCGTTTTTCCTACTTTTTTTACCTGTGAAACCATAGAAATGTCATGACGGGTAGATAACATGGTAACATCCCTTTTGTCACGCCATTTGGCAACCACAATACCATTTGAATTTTCTTTTCCTACTATTTGTCCTGGTTGTAGCTTAGCTTTTGTTACATCTGGAAGTTTAACTCTATTGGACCTTAATAGTAGATATGTTGTGACACACTTGGATTTTTTATATGACCAAAAAACACCTTAAAATTAGATTATTTTAACACTTTTACATCCAAATTTCAGTGCTTTTTTTGTATACAATTACATCGATATTTCACATATTTTATAATTTAACTCGTTATTATTGTCACCAAATGCCATAAATTCTAATAAATTCTCAGTTATTCTTTAATAAAATCATGACCGGTCATAATCAAAAAATGAAATATTAATTACTGAGAATATATTTTTAGTTACATAAATAATTTCAGATTTTAGAGTTTTTAAATAAACATAAATATCGTGGTCGGAAAAACAGACCACGATTTGATTGTCACAAAATCACTTAAATTTAAGTTTTAAATGAATATGAATATAGTGCACTGATTTTCCGTGCACGAAGTAAAAATATATTAATAAAGACATATAGTTTATATAATTATTAGCACGATTTAAAAATTATTATATAACTAAAAATGTTTGTATATAAATAAATATAAAAAATGAATCAAAATAATAAAATTATCCATCTTTATGAGAAGATAAATAATAATGAGGTATTATTGCATTCTTTGAAAGCAGGAGAGGTATATTTATGTTCAAAATGTCAACATTTCAAGAGTGTTAATGAATTAAGTAAAAACCAAAAATGGTGTAAAAGTTGTATGAAAACCAAAGTTAGCACTGAATTGGTAGGCGGTAGCATGTGAATGTGGTCAAGTAGGTATTTAAGAGCTCACAAGAGACATTTGTTAACTAAATTCCACTCAAAAAAGATGGATAATATGAGTAAAGAAAAACAATTTCGTAAATAAACTATATTAATAAAATATGTTCTATAGTTAGAAAATGTTTTCATATACATTAATGTCAATTTTGAATTTGTCACTTATATAATAATAATACTCCTGGATATTGCAACAAAGAGAGAGAAGGCAAAAAGAATTATTTAATTATATAATAAAACTATTAAAACAGATAAAGGTATTATTATGTAATATTTTATATTACAAAAATATTAAATAAATATTATATAGTATTAGATAAATTCTTTGAGTCTTGTAGATCTGCACTATTCGGTAAATTAAATGATATATTATGTAACACATGTAGTAGATGTTTATATTATATAGTTAAGAAAATATAACATGCATAAAAAATAATGATTAACATAATTATATTATAACTCCTATAAAAAAGTTTTAGTTAAATGACCATACTTACTAAAAATTAGCTTTGAAATAATAAGATTGCAAAAACATTTTTTTTTGTTTGCCCGGCCATAAAATGAATAATATTTTAACAGTTCATCGGTGAATAATAACTGCATAACCCGTTTAACATAAATTTGTATAGTTTTGCCACCTAATCCGACTAGTTTATTTGTCTGGAACAAAATAAAAAATAAATATAAATATTTAAAATTGTATAAAAAAACCAATTTAAAACTGTTAATTATATTATAAAAACCACAATACAAACAAATTACCATTAATTTATGATATGTTTTATCTGCTGCTAGTTGTTCTTCAATATCATTCAAATTATTCACGTCGTTAATAGGAAAAATACAGTTGACATTTGTGTAATTATCAGTTACATCATCTTCATGAATTAAGTTTGAGCTTTGTGACAATTTGGAACTTCTTTCAATCATTAAATCAAATTTTTGATTTAAATTCCTGATACTGTGTTTCATAATTATTAAATTATGGGATACCATATCCTTAAACTCATCTGTAATTGTTCGGAACGTGAAGCAGTTATACGGTGTCCCGGTTCATATCGGCAAATGCGTTGCTGCAGTATGCAGGCCGCAAGGCACCTATGACCAGTACCGTTCGACCTACCGTCCGACTCACCACGTTACCTACCGACCGACCGTTTTAACATGGTCCTTCGAGCCGGATGTTCCTAAGAGAAAAAACAATGACGGTAACGGTAACAAATAGCTATGAACGGTCGGTCGGTAGGTAACGTGGTGAGTCGGACGGTAGGTCGAACGGTACTGGTCATAGGTGCCGGGCGGCCTGCATACTGCAGCAACGCATTTGCCGATATGAACCGGGACACCGTATAACTGCTTCACGTTCCGAACATACAGGCCTCCTTGAAGGTAGCGACCTTCAATTGGATAGTGGCAAAGGGCATAGCTTGACCACGGGACGACGTAGAACGGTGCCGTTGGCCAACTTGACATCAGCGACCCGGGTTATGGCATCCGTTCCTGGGTAAACTTCCACGATACGAGCGGTTTTCAAATAGGCGCACAATAGCACACGACCACTTCGACCAGCTTTGGACAGCTCAAAAGGCCATGCTAGGTGACTCAAAATCATACGACAATTATTGAACACCATTACCGAATCAGTCGGAGCATTAAAAACCCAGAAGTATGCTGTTGACCAATGGGACCCAATATTATTATACTTATTTAAAAAAAAATTGAATGCCCCACTAAGAGGTCAATGGGAACTATTAGTCGATACCAACGACGATCCAACCGTCGAGGACTTCGTAACATTTTTGACCAAGTTTTGTAAAGCGGCAGGTGCTGGCCAGTCCAGTGCAAGTGGACGTGAAAAAGCATAAACTACAAAACCTGACAAAATCACAACACTGCATACTACACAATCGAAGTTCAAAAAACCTAAACCCATGCACGCTAATGCAAATGAACAAAAAAAATCATTCTCGTGTCAAGTGTGTAAGGCAACACCGGGACATTTATTTATTTATTGTCCGGACTTCAAACAAAAAACACCAGCTGAAAGACATCAGTTGATAAAGGATCTCAATCGATGTTACTTGTGTTTCAGTGAACACACGTCGGTGAACTGCAAGAGTACACGAGTGTGTGAGGTGTGTGGGGGACGAAATCATTCTTGGCTACATTGGGACAACAATGCAGTGGAGGACTAATCAAATACTTTATTGTCCTCTGTGGGCAATTTGCCAATACGCTCACAAGTGCTTATGTCTACCGTAGAAGTTCTCATACAAGACGCCAATGGGTGTTATCAAAGAGCACGAGCATTGTTAGATTCTGCTAGTGAGAGTAGCTACATAACCGAAAGTTGTCGACATAGACTAGGTGTAATTTAGCAATTAGTGGCATATCTGGAGTGAAAGTACCCACGATAAAATCTCGAGCGCAAGTAGTTATTCGCCCTGTACGACACCATGTACAGCAAATGACAATCGAAGCGTATGTAGTAACACAAATTACCGGATGTACGCCGTCCAAACATATACGAGATGCAGATTGGGTGCATCTAAAAAATCTTGAACTAGCCGATCCAAATTTCAACGAACCATTACCCGTAGACGTACTGCTAGGCGCCGAAGTTTTCCCCTACATCATACGAAGTGGGCGACGGGAAAATTTACTAAGTGCGCCAGTTGGTATCGAAACAGTGTTTGGTTGGGCTCTAATGGGAAACACTGGTAACACTAATCCTAAGAGAAGCACTACGTTATTAACATCTTTGGACAGTGTAGATCTTGTGTTACGACGGTTCTGGGAAATAGAGGAAGTACCAAATGCGTCAAAGACGAGTCCAGCAGAAGAGGACTGTGAGCGTATTTATCATTCTACGACTACACGAGAATCAGACGGTCGATACGTTGTACATTTACCATTCAATTGCAAACCGCCGCAGCTTGGACAGTCACGACAAATGGCCCTCAACCGGCTTTATCGTTTAGAATCCCGACTAGATAAGTCGCCGCAGTTACGACAACAATACAATACTGCCATGAAGGATTATCTCGATAGCGGTCACATGCAAATAGTACCAGAAGCCACACCCGAACCGGAACAGGCTTTATTACACTCCACATCAAGTAGTGATTAAACCTGACAGTACTACTACAAAAGTGAGAGTTGTGTACGATGCGTCAGCTACTACTTCGAACGGGAAGTCGTTGAATGACAACCTTTATCCTGGTAAAAAATTACAACAAGACTTGCCGGGTATAATCATCAGGTTCCGGGTACATGAAGTTGTGGTTACAGCTGACATTAAGCAAATGTTCAGACAAATCATCGTTACTCCCGCACATAGACAATATCAGCGGCTCCTTTACCGATTTCAAAGTTCAGAACTTATTCAAACTTTTTAAATGACCACTGTGACCTTCGGCCAACGATCTTCACCATTCTTAGCAATAAGAACGCTACTTCAATTAGCCAACGACGAAGCAGGTGGCTACTCGGATGTTCAACGAGTTCTGAGTAACGATCTGTATGTGGACGATGTGGTCACTGGTGCCGACTGTGTAGAAAGTGCGCTTCAACTTCAACAAAATCTCATAAAAGTTCTAAAGAATGGGCAGTTTGAACTTCGTAAATGGTCCAGTAACTCGGCTAAGGTATTAGACGCCGTACCCAAAAAACATCGACAAAACCAAGACCTTGCGTTTAACGGAGGTGACATTGAGTTTACCAAAGTACTTGGTTTAAAGTGGGAGCCAAATAGTGACGTATTAACCTTTCAACACCAAACTAATTCTATACAGTTTAACAAACGTCATATTTTATCTGAAATCGCGCGTATTTACGACCCTATTGGGCTGTTAACGCCCGTAACCACTCATCTCAAGAAGCTTATGAAATATTTATGGTCACTGGGAGTTGGATGGGATGACCCATTGCCCCAAGAAGCGATGGATGCTTGGAAGTGTTATCACAATGAATTACCACTAATAGGACAAGTACGAGTGCGACGACAAGTTACTTGCACCGGATCGACCTACGAACTACATGGATTTTGTGACAGCTCGGAGATTGCCTACGCCGCTGCTGTGTACATCTTAGCTCGAAGACCAGACGGGACCATGCATTTTCAGCTTCTAATGGGCAAATCAAAAGTAGCACCCGAAAAAAAGTTGTCCATTCCCAGATTGGAATTATGCGGAGCACTACTCCTCGCTCGAGTTATCACTTATGTGCGTACCAACCTAACTACATTACAGTTAAGCCGCACCACTGCCTGGTCGGACTCAACAGTAGCTCTAGCATGGATAAAAACACCAACTTCGAAACTAAAAACATTTGTAGCAAACCGTGTTGCCCAGATACAGCATATGACGTCGCCAGATACATGGAGACACGTGCCGACTGCACATAATCCGGCAGACTGTGCATCGCGCGGTTTGACCCCAGGAGAATTAGTCAACCATACAATGTGGTGGACGGGGCCAGACTATCTGAAGAAACCAGAGGAGTTATGGCCTAAAATCGACATAATCGCATCAGATGAGAACGAAAAAAATGAACACCAAAATTGAGACCAAAATAGTTACACTGATGACTACTAAAACCATGACCGAATGCCCACTCCTATATCAATCGGACAATTGGCCTAAAATTCTGCGTTTAACCTCTTACTGGCTTCGAGTGCGCGATTGTTTACGGAAGAAGGTCGTGCCACATAAAGCTGTTCCACCCACCACAGTGGAGACAACCAATGCGATGTGGGCTCTGGTTCACTGGACGCAAAGAGTTTTCTTCGCAGAAGAGATAGAAAACCTGCGGAACAACCGTAAGTGTTCCATAAAGTTACGGAAATTGGCCCTTTTTTTGGACAAACAGAATCTACTTCGAGTAGGAGGACGCCTGCGACATTCAGATTTGCCCTACAATGAAAAATACCCAGTACTTTTGCCTAAAGAAGCTCGCTTGACGGCAGTTCTGATTGACTACGTGCACCGTAGTAATTGCCATCCAGGTCCCAACGCAGTACAAAACATTCTGCAACAGTCCTTTTGGATAATATCGGTGCGAGGTGTTATCCGAAAGAGAATACATCGTTGCATACCTTGCTTCCGAGCTAGTCCTCGGTCCCCACAGCCATTTATGGGGAACCTTCCACGTGCGCATTTGGACCACGTAAAGGCCTTTAATAAAACCGGCGTAGACTTTGCAGGTCCGTTTAATGTAAAGGCCGCACTGTTACAAAAACTTCGCATAACAAAAGCATATTTGTGCGTCTTTGTGTGCATGTCAACCACCGCAGTGCATTTGGAACTCGCATCGGACCTTTCTACACCAACGTTCATGGCAGCTCTAGATCGGTTTCTTGCACGTCGATGGCAATGTTCGGACATGCATAGTGACTGTGGCACGAACTTTACTGGTACTCAACGGTATCTGAGTGAAGTTCATGACATCATCAGTTCGCAGTCCCACACGCGTCATGTAACTGAGAAGCAGATAACATGGCATTTTAATCCATCAGCCCCTCACATGGGTGGAATGTGGGAAGCAGCTGTTAAGTCGGCGAAAACATTGTTGAGAAGAGTCATACAAGATCAAATACTGACATACGAAGAGCTGAACACCATTTTGCATCGAGTAGAAGCGTCTCTAAACTCACGACCCCTTGGTGCATTATCGTCAGACCCCAATGATTACACGCCGTTAACCGCTGGCCATTTTATATCGATGGGACCGCCGGCTAAGATACCAGTACCAGACAACGAAGATCGCCCGGTCTCCGTCAGCTTGCGACAACGATGGACACTGGTTAAACAAATCCAACAACACTTCTGGCAAAGATGGCAGCGGGAGTATTTAACAACAATTGCAACCACGCAAAAAATGGCTGAAAATAGCCATAGACCTCAAGGTGGGTCAACTTGTTCTAATCAAAGAACCATCACCAGCCCTCACGTGGAAAACCGCTCGTATCGTGGAAGTTTACCCAGGAACGGATGCCATAACCCGGGTCGCTGATGTCAAGTTGGCCAACGGCACCGTTCTACGTCGTCCCGTGGTCAAGCTATGCCCTTTGCCACTATCCAATTGAAGGTCGCTACCTTCAAGGAGGCCGGTATGTTCGGAACGTGAAGCAGTTATACGGTGTCCCGGTTCATATCGGCAAATGCGTTGCTGCAGTATGCAGGCGGCCGGCACCTATGACCAGTACCGTTCGACCTACAGTCCGACTCACCACGTTACCTACCGACCGACCGTTCATAGCTATTTGTTACCGTTACCGTCATTGTTTTTGTGTATCTTTCTGAACACGTACCGTCATCACTACCAGTACCGTCCACCAACCATTACCTTAAGCCGTTGATTGTCCAGCGGACTGCTGTCGCCCCAACACGGTTTTTATATACATATATATTGTTATATTATGTTATTATTTCGTAATTAGTTTTACCTAAGTTTATTATTATTTATTTGTATTAATTATTGCCCTCCGCTGGCCAGCACTATTGTGCCCCCTACTTCACCTAAAGTATTATTATCATTTTTATTTGAATAGTAGCACCCGGTGACACCGTGGCAAACATAAGTTGTTGCACCATTATTTATCTTTTTGATTCTTACATACCGATTATACAGTCCACTCCTATCTCCGACCATTTTAACATTAATCATAAAATTAACTTTGAATTAATAAATACTAAATTAACCAGTACTTAAATTCAGAGTACACTATATACTTTCAATTTTTTTAAATTTAACTATTATCAGTATTTAGCAATAGATAATAATCATTAAATTAGTAAATACCTGTTAAAACCTTTGATTTTTTGGTGTGTAGCGATCTGTGACTATCTTGCCATATGGCTTAAACACATTATAATGTATACGTAATCATATAATATTCGCAATAAAGTAAATATGAATATTATAATCGAGCGCTTCTTCGAATAGTAATAATTATAATATCAATAATAGTAATATCGAGTGCGTGACCATGAGCGGCGTGTGACAATAAATATATGACTACGTATATGAATAATCCTAAAATAATATAGTTTAGATTTGTGCTGTTATTTGAATAACACCACAAATGTGCGATATAGATATATGTGGACTTCCGGCGCGTGCAAGCGTGTGAAAATCACAATAGGCTTAACCGCAAGACCATGTATGGTCTTAAAATAATGGAAGAACCATGTATGGTCTTAGAAATTATGGAAGTGGCAAGGGACAGAGATCCATCGAGGAGAGCTGATGGACAAGCGTTCATCAGACGAGCAACCAGCCTCAACTTTAACAGTCACTAATTACTTATAGTCACAACTCGCTTAAGTCAATTATTTGGACTTAGAATATTTTCTACAAAAACTGTTTTACATAATAAATACAATAAATACTATCAAAAGAGGTTTTGTTCAATTACTGCTTCCATTTCTTCAAGTAACGCTGTTCGGCACGTTACAGGTGTCAGAGGAACGCATGGATGAAGTTTTCATAAGTACCTAAAAAAATAAAACAATTAATGACTCATAGCATACCTGAAATATCATCGTTCGTGGGAACAAATCTCCTGTGTGAAAAAAGTTTAGTTTTCAGAAAACACAAAAAACGTTTTAAATAAAAAAATCACATAGGAGTTATTTCATAAACGATTTATAGTTGGTAACACATAGGAGAATTTTTCTACTGCGGAGATAGCAGATAGGAGATATTTAATAAACATCTGTAACGATTAATTGTAGATACCACATAGGAAAGTTTATTTATAATTTTTCATTAATTCTACGAGGTAGATGCACATAGGAGATTTTATCAATAAATAGCAAATTTTTTTCTGAATCCAGCTAGGGATACCAAAACCTCAAAATCATAAATTTGGTACATAGGAGGTTTGTTCTCGTGAACGACGATATGTAAGAACACTCATAATTATTATTATTAATTATTAATTTGTTACAATTCATTTATTAATCTTACAAATAGTTCATAAATCACAATAGTTGAATTTAGAAATGACAGAGGCGACTTGTGGTACAGGCACATAGCTCCACCCAACATTTTGAATTAAAAGAACTTAAATTAAATTGAAACATCAGACATTTCTAAAAATTATTAGAACCGAAATTATCGGGAGGGGAGGGGGATGCTATCAGATACTAAGTTTCATGTGGTTAATTGTAAAAAATAAAATTATTAATATTTGTTCATGTGCGGCGGGGAAAGTTTATTGGATTATGCTTAAGTTCTATTTTTATTTGAAGATATCATCACCTGTCTTTGGTCTTATTATTTTTACACGCAATTATGTTCAAATACGAAAACCATAAATCATACCATACACACATTATTATACTATTCAGAATTCAAATACTATTTTATTTTTATTTATTAAGTTATTTAAGACTCTATTTTGTTTTTATTTATTGTTTAAAGGATACAAGCATATTTTATTTATTATTATCATCAGTTAATAAAATATATAATGGTTATTTTAAAATCATTAGAAATTAGGGAAGGATAAAATATGTGTACTCCATATCCTGTGAACCCATCGAGCTAGGCTTTATAATTTATAGTGAAACAGAAATCAAAGCATATACAAACTTACTAAAAGTTGAATGTGTGCTGCTGATTTATTTTGGCTTAAATAATTGCTTTTTTACAAAATGTCCTTTAAAAATATACAATAAAAAATTTTATCAGTTTTTGAGAGAATAATCTGTTAACACAAAAAAATCTAATTAAAATTAAAATGAAGTTAAAACTCCCAAAATTATTAAGGTCAAAAATCTTGTAGGTTCAAAATAAAATAATCAGCATTTTAAGATTATTTAAATATCCAAAACTTATTAAAAATGCTTATCTACTATTTAAGTAAAAAAATTAAAAAATTGAGTATTTATAAAATGTAATATTGTAATACAATGTTATTATAAGAAATATAGAGTTAAATATTATATACATTATATATAAACAATTCTGAGTAGATACCTAACAATTGTCTTGGTGTATTTAAGAGGACACTACCCCTACATTGTCTCCATCTCACTCACATACCACATAACACGCTAGTTTAAATAGTGTGCTGTTAGTTTTGATATTAGAGTGAACCTAGCTATTATCAACGTTTTAGGTAAAAACATTATCTATGCTAAGCGCTTTTTAATTCTCAAGCAAGAAATGGGAATGTGAAATGGGAATATCTCACTTGAAAATTAAAATACCGAATAAAAGCTAAAGCTTAAGCACAGAATGTTTTTACCTTAAAGCTTGATAATACGTAAATTCGCTTAAATTTAAAAACTAACACCACGCTATTGAATGACAATTTGCCATGTAGTACATGTATAAGATGGAGAGACAACAAATGCTTGGGTAGCATCCTCTTAATTAGTACAATGATTTTTCAGATGACTGGCTAGTGGCTTTTCATAAATCATACTTGTTCACTTACAGTTATGTGAAGAACACTGAACATGAATCATTATATCGTAACATAATAATGTAATAACTATATCGTTTGAAAATAAACACATAACATACAAATTAAGCAAACTATATTAATCTTAAGTGTAATTACGTTTTTGAGATGACATAAACAGGTTTGGAGAATAATCATTGAAGCTTATTTTAGTTTGAGTTTCTTCATTGGAGAAACATCATCTATAGTTGATGACAACACAATAAAAATATAACGTTTAATCCAAATTATTAAAAATTTAAAAAATAATATACTTGCATTTTTGCGACAATGCTGTTTTACGTAACATAATGTTATCATAGTTTTGCAGCTTGAGATGACATTGTATCTGAGGCTGCATTATATTTCCAAGAAACTATTTCAAAAAAATTACATTTTATACAAAAACACGTTATCATATCTGATAAGTTACAATTAATATAACTTACATTTTCGAGATGATGATGCTTTTTTAGGAGATTTTTCAAACTGCTTAGGAGACAATACCCCAAGTAACACTTAAATGTTTATTCAATATTTTTAAAATATTAAAACATTTATTGGTAAAACGTTTTATAAAAATAATATTTAATAAACATTTTTAAAACATGTTATTTCAAGTATTTATCAATAAACATTTTTTTAATGTTTTAAATATGTTATTTGAACATATTTAGAAAAATATTTTTTACTACTTTTATTATGTTTTACACAAAAATGTTTCATTTAATAATTATAAAAAAATATAAATTATATGTGTAATATTTTTAATTTATTATATATTATAAATAAATATTATATATATATAATGTAAATATAGCTTATCATGATCATGCATGATCGCACGCTTATATAATAATATAATATACATATACGGCATGTTTTAGGTACATTCGTAATTCAATATAATATATAATAACTCTTAATTCCCAGTGTATGCGCACTGTGGCGGAGCTATCGAAGATGCTGTCTCAAGCTGGCCGCACAGCACTCGCGACTTTGAAATTACCTTTGTGTAGGCAATGAGTGGGTACTTAACAAACTAGGTAATAATGTGAAACACGCAATTATAGGTGTAGCGTACAAAGGACGAAAGAAATCTATTATTGTACAAATAGTATTAACAATATTTACGAACGGGGGTGTATGATCATACCTCACATTCTCACAATAACCTAAGTTCGGGAATGGAGGTATACAATATTACCCAATGTAAACAAACAGAACAAAACAATCTTATCTGGTTTGCGGTGGTGTTGATAAGGGCATCGGCTGACAACAGTCGGAACTGACTCCTGGACACGGCGGCGACTGGAACTAGTACCAACTATCAACTAGGAATGGGAAATATGAATCATTTGAGTGAATTGATTCTCTTGATTCAATTCAATTAAATGAATCAATTCAATGTATCGATTCAGAGATTCATCTCGATTCAATGAACTACTCACTAAAAGTATTCAGATAAAATATGAATCAAAATATGAATGATTTACTTAACTTAATCTCTTGATTATAACGTAATTACGTAAACGTTTAATCAAAATAAAAGAAAGCACCACGACGCTACAAAACATTATTAGTTAAAGACAAAGATTAATATTCAATAAAAATGAATAAAGATATTAAAAAAAAGGGTCTCGAAGACTCGAACCTTAGTTAATTAGGTTAGTAACAAATGCATTTTCCCACTGCTATTAGGGCTTTGCGCATTAAGTTGATGTCAGCGCACCATTTGTTTTCTCTCTCTGGACCACGATCAACAAAGACAGACAAAACGCATTTACACAGAATCATTTTTAATAAGTTTTAAGTAATCATAGAGTAAAAACACCCATCACAAAAAAGATAAAGGAGAATATTTTTTTAAGGAATGACATATCAACAATATAATTTATCGTTATTTTAGAATTTGTGGTTACTTTAATAATAAACAAAAAAAAGTTGTAAATTTAAATTTTTTTATTGTTTTGACAATTTTTAATTTTTTATAATTTAAAAAAATTCATATATCACTCTCTCAAAAATATTACTCTTACTCATTTTTTACGTATTACCAAAATATTAGTAAAAATAATTGAAAAAAAGTTATAGATATTAAACATATGGATGTTTATCTATACTGTGTAATGTATATTTATAGCTATTGAAGCCAACATGACATTGCGACTTCTACACATAACTAAAGAATAAAGACTTACATTGTTTTTCCAAAAAGAAAATATAATTATTCCAATTCATGAAAAATGCATGGTATTATACTGATTTGGTACAACAAAACGACTAATTTAAATACATTTATGGAATAAATTTATCAATAGAATTAGCTACTAACTAAAATATTTTTAAATAAATAAAAGTTAATTGGTTATGAATCATAACTTGTTAAAATATTTATAATTTGTATATTTTTTATATTGGAAATAAATTGAGTTGTTTGAATGACAATACTTTAGTTTTAATTTTATTTTTTTAATTGCTTACTCTTTGCACAATTTCTATACAACTAATAATATCACAACTCAGTTGCCGTCATAAAAAATCGACCAAGAGAAAAAAATAAAAAGCTTGTAAATTGAATACAAGATTAATTATAAGTTGTTCATAAGATTCCTTATAAGATGTTTATAAATATTAACTACCTATACGTTATTCGCTATTCTTTTTATAGGCATTTCAAGTTCAAAATTTGCAAGTAATTTTGTAGTAAAAAATGTATTAAATGTTCAATTTCTATACCTTAAACTTTAAAATTTCAAACAAGGTTCCTCATAAGTAGGTCATACTGAAATCAAATTTAGAAACAATTTTTTTTATATACATGTTAAGCTATAAATTTGGATGCAATTATTATGCAGATATTAAAAAAAGAATAACGGAGTGGTTATTTTGTAGCACCTAATTCAAATATATAAATATATATATTTGTGAATTATTATTATAATGGATAAGGGGAAAAAAAACATGAAAACAGACTCAATAACAATTCAATTTATCAAACAATTTTTTTTTCTCATAACTCATGTACCTATCATGTATTATTATAATTACTAAAATAAATACTTTCTGCAAATTAATTATTTTTACTCTTATATAGGTAGGTATGCCAATGTAATTATTATAATACCTATTTATTGAAACTGGTATTATAGGTATTTATCTTAATTTTCGCTTAAATGTCAACATTTTATTACGGTGATGACACATAACTATTGTATTTATTTCCAAATTTCTATTCATTAAAATTTTAATAGCAATAATAACCAATTGATTACCAATTGATACAGGATATTTTGTATGTTAAAAATTGGAGTTATTTGAAGTATAGTTTTAAGATAACAATAAATGTTTATTAATTTTAGCTGCTGTAAAAAATAAGTTCCCTGGTATCAACAAAGATGATATAAAGCCTAACATAATGACATGGTTTGCTCAAGCATCCCACAAAATTAAAACAAGGTAATTCTATAAGATATTATAATAGTAGAATATCCTATTTGTTTTCTTTCCCTGGCCCACACACAATGTAGCAAATTTGGGTTTAGAAGAACTTATCGTGTGTTTTTAGAGTAAATTAAATTATTACCAAACTTAAGGTTAAGAATATTATCTAAGAAATCTCAAAGGTTTTTTATTGATATTTATTTTTAAGTGACTTATAACTATGTAATATATTAGAATATTAATTTGCTTTAAAATTAAAATATCAATAAAAGACTTGCAGATCCCCAGATAAAATTCTTACCTTCATGTTTGATGTAGATCAATTCACATATAACATCTTGACGTGGTCCCGCGCAATATCTGTTTGAATTCAAACAGCCTTTGAGCAGAAGCCGCGCCGTGGCTTCTCAATCAAACCGCCAATTGACGACGGTCGACGCCGGCGCGCGGCATCCGCGCCTGGAAACGTCGACCGGCCGTTCGGCGAACCGGCTCGTACAAGTCACTTGTTTTTCTCATGACTAAATAAACAGACATGATCACTAGATTATTTTACGCATTCATTCTTCCCCAGACTTGGATGAAAAACTATATATCATGGAGAAAAAAGTTATTCCCACTATAAATTATATTATATTATTTCATTTATAATTATATTATATTAGTTATTATTATTATAATATTACTTATTAGTTATTAGTAATACATTTAATCTAGTAGTAATATAATAAATAATCAAAATGATAAGCTCCCGTGTTATTATTGTTTTTGTATTATTCAATATTCTGTAAATATAAATATTGTATTAAATAAATATATGCATATAACATTGACAATGTTTGTTTTTCTTTAGTTATTTATACTTTTCCTTCTCCATACAGCCATCTGCCATTGCAAGAAACAATTTATTTAATATTGGTTTACTGGTTTATTGGTTTTGCCTGTAAAAAAGTGTATTGTTTTCTCCTGGCTTTTTAAGCAAATTGTTGTTACAAATTCATTTTATTTTTATAAATTTAAAATGCCCAACTGCATGGTACCTAGCTGTGCAAATAGCTCTGCCATAGGGTTTGGTAAGGCTGTAAGTTATTACAGTGTTCCAAAGTCACCCACTTATCGTGCAAAGGGGTTTAATGCATGTGGTGTAGTTGACAATACAGTGAAAGATGGTAAGTCATCATGTAGTATACTGTTAAGTATTTTTATTTAATGAAGGGACAATTAAACATTGCAATAATTTGTGCAATAGCACGAATTTGTTCAAAACATTTCTCGCCAAATGCAATGAAGGAGAAACCGTTAATCCAAATTAAGGCAGGATATTCTCTTTGCAAAAGTAAAAAGCTTAAAGCTGATGCAGTCCCTACAAAATATCTAACTCCACGGAAAGTAAGTATTTTATTTTATTTTACTAAAAAATATTGTGTGAACTAAATAATTTTTATTTCAATACAACATAACAAAAATAGTGGATACCTTATACATAGCATGGTAGGTATTAATGATATAGGTACATAGTTTTAATTATAAATACAGTCTCTACACTTTAATATATATTTTACAGATAAAAAACTCTAGAGTTAAATTAAATTCTATCCAACAAACTGCTGAAGTCTCAACATTCTCAAATCCAGAAATTTTACCGAATGCTGATTCTTTCAATGAATGTCCCTTGGTAATACATAAAACATTGTTAAAAATAGTTTATTTCTTTATCACTATTTTCTTAACTACCTATGATAGCATATATATGAGCATAACATAATTTGTAATACAACTTGACATATGATGCAGGTACCAAAGGTTGAAGTTCTTGATGACTGTAAAAAACCATTCATCCCGAGGTCTCTTGTTAATGAATTTGAACATGATGTGTCTTTTTTACCCATTGACAACTCTGAAATGTTTGTACAATTTTTTTCTTGTTTGTCTTGTAGTTGACTAAAATAAAAAATTAAATTCATAATTTCTGTTAATATTTCTCATTTTGAATTTATAATTTATAGCGATTATCTCCGAAAACAACTAGATAATTTAAATCAAAAACTTTTGGAAGTTCAAAAAGAAAATGAACAACTTCATATAAAAAATAAAGAGGATTTGAATTTAAATGTGCATAAGTTGTTTTCGTCAGTGTTCACTAAGACACAAATTAATTACTTTTTATATGACAAAAAAAAATTAAAAAGTGGGAGAATGAGGATATTGTATCAGCGATAACACTCAGAAGTATTTCTACAGCCGCTTATTCATATCTGCTTCAAACTATTCCATTGCCAAGTATTCAATTATTTCAAAACTGATGTGAACTATTTTATAACATGTTGTCGTATTTTAGGTCTTTCTACATTAAGAAGATATGCCAAAACATTTTCCATAGAGCCAGGTGTATTAGATAATGTTTTAAGTATCATGAAACAAAAAGGTTATTAACATTAATAATTAATTAACTAATTAACATTTGGTAGTATTATAAATTATAATATTACTAATAATAACCTATTATTTAAGGTACATCCATGTCTGATAGAGATAAAATTGTTGTTCTCTCTTTTGATGAAGTTTACATAGCACATGATGTATGCTATGATAAAGCAATTGATCAAGTTTTAGGACCACATCAAACTGTGCAAGTGGTCATGGTTAGAGGACTCTTCAAATCTTGGAAGCAGCCAGTCTTTTATTCTTATGACACACCAATGACTGCTTCAATACTAAACAACATAATTAATAAATTATATAACTGTGTATATAATGTGGCAGCAGTTACAAGTGATATGGGTCAGGCTAACATTTCTTTGTGGAGTTCATTGAAAATTACCCATACAAATAGTAGTTTTTTACATCCAAACACTGTAAAAAACATCCATGTCTTTGCTGATGTACCACATTTATTGAAATTGATAAGAAATAACATCATTGATCATGGATTTAATATGGTTACTGAAAATGGTAATACTTTAAGTTCATATAAATTGTGACAATTTTTTTACTTCATATTATATTCATAACAATGTATTAAAATTTCTTTATGTTAAGGTAATAAATACATAGGTAAAAGTTTGTTTGAATCTTTGTTGAAAGTACAAGGTACAAGTGACTTGACTTTTACTTACTAAGTGACAGAGTTTCATTTAAATGTCAGTGGAGTTCAACGTCAAAAAGTTAAAACTGCAGCCCAACTTCTTTCTAGGACAGTTGCTAAAGCAATGCAATACTATGGAGACACGGGTGCACTAACATCTAATTGGAAAGAAGTACATTAAAATTTCCTGAGTTTGGATATTATCACATTGTATAATTACTTACTATAATAATTGTTTATATTTAGTGTTCAGAAGCAATTTTGTTGATAAATAACTGGTTTGATCTTCATAACTCTCAGCAAATGTTAGGGGACAATTCCAGTGCATATGGAATACATTTGGATGAACAGAACCATATTTTAAATTTGATGGATAATTTTATTAGTACAATGAGAGTACACGGAAAAAAACAACTTATGACATTCAAAAAAGGGAATTCTGATTTCAAATTTATCTTTAAGGAACCTGTACAAAGATCTTAGAGATTATATTGGTATAGAATATATTATTACAAGACGACTTAACCAGGATGTAATTATAAGTTATTCTATCTACTTATTTATAAAAATAATTAATTATATGTACCTACATTTATTTAGGTATTAGAAAACTTTTTCAGTTTTATGAGAGGCATGTGAGGATCAAATGACCATCCAACCCCTATAGATTTCAAGTATCGGTAATATTGAATTTACATAACTCACTAAAATATTTAACCTTTATTAAAATTAATCATCTATATTTTTAAGCCTAAGATGGTACATATTAGGAAAGCATTCTTCACCATTTTTCATGAAAAATAGTAACATTGAAGATTCTATAAATGAAAATTGTTTACTGGAATCAAATGATAAATTTAAGGAAAATGACACACCACTTACAGCTCAGATATTTCAGACTTCTGAAATATTAGAAGAATCTACTGTAACGGAAACTGAAACAATAGAAAATGAATGTTTAAAACTATTAAATTCTTTTGAACTAGAGGTAGGTATCAAAAATATTCAAGGCATTTAATAAATAAATTAAATAAATTGAATGTTAATATATACCATTGTGGTTTTAGACAACTGTTGAAGAATTATACACTGCAAAAGATCCATGCGAGGAAGATAATTTGATGTACATATCTGGTTCTGTAGCAAAACAATTTAAAAATAAATATCCATTCCTAGAGGATAATAACAATGAAACAAATATTGAAAGTGGATCATGGATGTCTTATATATCAAAAGGTTATTTGTAATTTGTGTTCTGCATTCCAGTAATCTGAAAAAAATGTTGTCAAAAAATCAAATTTGCTGTTTATTATTTTTAGGGTATCTTACGTGTCCATTAAAAGATCTTTGGAATGTGTCAAAAGTCCTTGAAACCATTTTTATGCAAGAATTTGATAATGAAAGGGGTATTCGTCAAAAAATTAACCACTATAGTTAATCAGCATGTAAATGAAAAATGCATAATGATACCAAATGAAGTCATAGAATGCCTGGTCCGTACAAGAATGTACATACGTATACGAGAAATGAATAGAGCAGAAAAACAGAAGTCAAAATTGAAATATTTAACACAGAAGAATACACAACGGAAAAACTTAAAAAAATTCATAAAATAAATAAAAAACCACTGAACTATACCTATTATTTAGTTCTGCTCCTGCATTGAATCCCCAATGATGTGTCACACTAATTGTCAACTTCATTTAATATTTTAATTATTATTGTTTAATGCATAATGGTGTCATGACTAAATAAACTAAACTAAATTAAAAACTAAACTTACTAAACTAAACTAAATTAAAAAAATAAAAACTAAACTAGGTACATTTATTTAGTCATGTATTTAGTCATGAATGCCGAATGGTTATGATATGAACAATAAAATATTTTTTCTTCTTAGGTATTTTACTGATTCTGCCAAGTCTGGGGAAAATGCGCAGTGATAGTTAAAAATTGTTTTTTTGCGATCATGCCTGTTTATTTAGTCATGGTTTTTCTCAACGACCCGGACACGGACCTCGTCACGCACGTCCCCGCGAGTCTATTACAATCACACCGTAACCGACGGACACCGATACCGTTTCGCAATTTATTGTATGATTTCACACAACAAAGAAAACCGATCTACACCAGTGTGTCTTTTTGTTTCTGTTTGGTTACCTTCACTCACCATCCACGCGGCACCTTACAGGTCCGCATCAATCTTTACAAGATCAAATATGCTATATGTAGTTGCGGATGGTTCTGAGAAATAACAAACAATGTGCCCTTTAAAGTTATAAATATATATATACAATAAATATAAATATACTCTGTACAATGTATTTATAATTATTAGTACTGAATTATATCAAATATTTACTAGTTATATTTTACAAAATTTTCTATGCCATACCTAATCTATAGCTATAAAATTATCATTTAAATTACTAGAGGTTACTAATAATACCTACCATATTATTATATAGGAAAACTAAATAAATACATACATGTAAAAATATTATTGATCAAATAAATTATTATCCTAAAAATAATTACCTTTTTTAATACATTTAAATCTAAACATTTTTATTTTGCATCTGTTTTAGCAAACAAGTCAAAGAAAGAAGCAATAATAATGGGAACTGCAACAACGATGATAATCAGCTATAAAACATTATATCATCACGGCATCTAGAACACAGAAGTCCTGCCAGAAGTCCTAATGCCAATCATCAATTATTATATTATAAAAAAGTTATTTATAATATAATAAATATTAACATATATATTTATTTAATATTTTGTACCTTACAAAAAAAAGATTTTTTAAACATTAATAAAAATAAATTTATAATATTTTTAAAACGTTTGTTTTTTATTTCATTAAAATGTTTAATAAACTTTTTATAAAATTTATAAAATATTTTCTATTCAATCAATAAGCGGCCATTATAACATTAAATAAATATTTTTTAAATGTTTTCAAATTATTGTGTTGCCGCCACAGTATAGTGATAAGTCACGCACGCGAGCACGGCCAGATCAAAGGTCGTGCCGGAGTCTCATTCGCGTCTAACGAGACATAATCGGTCGGCGGCCGTGTTATGTAATATAGGTGATATGCAAATATCGTTGTTCGCCTGCTAGTTAGTCATACACTGTTCGTCGTCAGTACCGGTGTGTGTGTGTCGTGTGTGCGTGTGCGAGTAGCCATTCTAAAAGGCTCGCTCCACATTTCGTTAAATAAATATTTTTTATTCTATGAAAATAAAGATTTATGGTGTCGTGTGTTATCCGCTACGGACACACCGATGTTGTTTTGGCGTTGATGACCGTCGGCCTCGATAGTACGTACAAATTATCCGCCGTCGTAAATATTCGCCGTGCGTAACTATTGTTGTACCTACTTCAACACGCGCGAGTTGTTCCCCGGTGCCGCCATCATTCACGCCGGGAGTTCTTCAACCATTTCACGGGTCACAACACTCCAAGTCGTCAGTCCAGGGTCACGTAACGTTACCCAGATTATTATTTTATATGTTACAATATTATTATTATGTTATGTAGTGAATTATTTAGTCATAAGCTCCCACCCCTAGCCACTTAGCTGTTATAGTTGTAAGACGGTAGGAGAATAAAATTAATATAATTTACATCGTCATCAAATCTCTTTCTTGTCTCCTTTTTCTTACGGTTCACATTTTTTTACAAATATCGGTGGAGCAGGAAACCGTAATCTCCATACTTCGGACCTGCTGCCCAAACATATTGTTTCAAATATTTAAATAATATTTTTTTGCTACTTGGGACTGTATCTGGTACATGTGGAGAGAAAACTGTTCAAAATAATTACATTTTATACAAAAAAAACGTTATCATATGTGATAAGTTACAAATATTACTTACATTTTTGAGATGATGATGCTTTTTTAGGAAATTTTTCAACCTGCTTAGGAGACAATACTGTATCTGGTACATGCGGAGAGAAAACTGTTCAAAATAATTACATTTTATACTAAAAAAACGTTATCATATCTGATAAATTACAAATATAACTTACATTTTTGAGATGATGATGCTTTTTTATTAGATTTTTCAGCCTGCTAAGAAGACAGTACTGTATCTGGTACATGGTGGAAAGAAAACTGTTCAAAATAATTAAATTTTATAAAATACTAATATATTGTACAAAATTATGAAAAAAAAAATTAGATACTTACATTTTTGTGATGATGATCCTTTCATAGGAAATTTTCCAACTGGAACGTGACACGGACCCGGGAACCGGCGTTTGAATTCAAACGTCGTATTCCCGCCGCGCCAGCTTTTACCAACCACCAGGTCACGGTAGGACGATACCAGTGCACAGGCCGGCGAAGGCATTGGAACGCTGGAACGGTGCAACGGGCAACCGGCTCCGCTATCTTTTACCAGTCACGGCAACGCGAGTAGCACCCGCTCGTATTATAAAACAAATTGTATAAAAAAACTATAACTAGTATTGATAAATAAAAGTTTTGTTTTATGTCCAACAGAAGTATAGAATACAAACAAGATGATTTATTTTGCAGTGTAGCAGCAAATTCAACTGCAGAAGAAGAAAAAGGTGCTACATTGAAGATGATAGAAGAAAGATTGACAAAACTTCATAATGTGTAATACAAATTAAAGAAGCAAAATTAAATGATGTACAAGATCTTGCAACAAAGTATGTTCCGGCTAATAATATGTGGTTTTATAATAATCTTGTTAAAGAAATTAATGAAAACTTACCAAATGATGACTAAGAAAAAGTATTTTTATGTTCCTATGTATACAAATAATTTGTGATTAACTAATACCTGATTATTAGTTCCTAATATTAAGTTTAAACTGTTTAAAAGATTTTTGTTATGTTTATTATATTTATGTTTTATTTGATTTTATTATAATCTTGTTAAAAAAAAATTATAACTCATCATAAATTATTAATTTTAATTTATTAATTATGTATTAATTTTTAAGTTTTTATGTACTCAAATATTTGGTGTTGTTACATGCGGCCCTTCAGGGATCCAAAATAATAGTCAAATTAGTTTGGTAATCAAATGTATTATATTAAACCAGACAAAATAAGCAGAATATAGTGTTGATTGTAGCGAATTGTAGTTCCAAGATGATAATCTCCGTGTAAGTTGTGTGTGATGGCTGGGCGGCTAAGCGAGTCGTGTGGTGTTCTCGTCCCTGGATACATCTACTCAGGCTGTCTCGCTGTCCCCTATATATATGGTGGCGGCGTCCTTTGAAGTGAGCGGCGCGTGTACAGTCGTCCTTGATATGGACCTCACGAGTCACGACTATGAAAGTGGTATTCTTAGTCGAAAACACTTTTGGGTGTGGTCGCATTCCTGGTTGTTTTTATGAGCAAATACATGATATTGCGTAATCCCATTACACCTCCCTACCAAAAAAAAGATTGTTAACCTTTAAGGGTTAAGAATCTTTAACATCGTTAATTAATAGTTTACAATGGCTGAATTACATTGTTTACATTGACATTTAAATTTTGTATACAGTTAACAATTTGATTATAGTATTACATTTGATTACAATAATGTGAACATTTTACAATTTTTAATGTCATCATTATTATTATTATTGTTTTTTTCTTTTATTCATATTACAATTTGTATATTGTGGTTAGTAAAATAAAATGAATACATTATTTAATTAAATAAATAGTGTTAATAAGAAAGATTAATAATCTTTTAATAAAATAATATATGTACCTGAAATTATAACATTATAAGCGTTACGTAAGTATAAAATTTAAGTATTTTCCCCTTTTATATAATAATAATTATCATCTTCCACCTATATACTAATCTATGTGAATAATCGTTAGATTTGTCATAAACATATGCAACTATGGATCTACTTAAGGTAATTCATTATGTAAGTTGGATCTCTAGTGTTTTCTATTATTTTTACTAGTTGCTTGCACTCTCCATTACAATAATCATCTATGAAAAGTTCAAGGCTTCTAGTTATTTTATTTAAAGTTCTATGATCGTAATGGTTATTTATTTTCTTGTTTGCCTTTAATATATGCCAATTAAAGCATACGGATTGTAACTTATTTTCTTTAACGTTATAAATATGTACTTCTGTTTTTAAAATGGTTTTTAGCTCCTCAATGAATCTAAAATATATAATAAATGTTAATTTATGTATTTGTTTTCATTATTTAATTTATTTTGTGTTATATTTATTTATTAACTAATAATTATTATTTATTTTGCCTTAAAACTCCTTTTATATTTTTTTGCTGATTTATATAATTTAATGGGCTTTATTTTTGTGACTATGTAATTTAATAGGCATTTCGTTAAAATTACGTCGGCAACTGGATCATGACAATGTGTAATATTATGATTAATATCGCATGCTAGTTCATGAGCTTCTGATAGTCCTAACATTCTACAATTTTTATTTAATTTACCTAAATAACCTGAATATAAAACTTCCTTAGTCTCTAGGTTTGATAATTCTAATATAAATTCATCATTATTCCTAACGCTAATTGCCGATATGTATAAATATGCTAAAATTCCTGTTAATCTTAAACGCTTAATTATCGTGATATCTGACGTTCCGTTCCAAAATACTATTAGCGGCTCCCTATCGTTTATGTGCAAATATCTTTGCAAGTATACCGTAGACAAGGTTGATTCCCCCTGGTGACTTACACTCTTGTATAATTGTTCCAGCAATGGTTCAATCACTTTTGCCTTTTTCCCTCGGAACACTCGTTTGATATTCGGCACTATATTCTTTAGGTCGCATCGGCGGAATCTTCTTAACTTATCATCTTTTGTAAGTATAAGAGGACTCCCCTCCAATTTCTTGGGTTGGTACTTTTCTAAACTATTCGATATCGCGCCGGATACCAGTAATGTTTCGTTCTTACTGACGGTAAAGAACTCGAAATCCATTATAAAAAAGCGTACATGTGAGCTAAAATAAAATTATTATTTTTTTTTTTTAAATTAATTGGTTTCTTAGTATTTATTGCTATGTATATGATATATGTTTCCTGAAGTTATTCTTCGAAAATCGTTTCGACGATCACACGCCTCCTGATCAATTGTTCTATTAGTAAACCCAACTCTACGCACATGGGTCGATTATGATTTGGTCTTACGATGACCGTGCGTACAAAGTCATTAACATGGATCATGACCCGTGCTAAGACATTCGGCCTGAAAGGTATGGTCATGTTATTATTCGCCCTTCTTATATGTTCCGGGAAGCAATGTAATCTGACTACTTCCCCTCGCATTATTTGTGTATGATTGGTTGATTCAATTTATTCGTTTTTTAATTCTCTGAGAAATTCAAATGTTTGTAGTTGCATTCGAACGGTTCGTGCTACAGGTGGTACGTTCTCACCCATTTTTGTACTTAAATTTTTACGTGTGCCTTTATATATATTTTTTTGTTTTTCTTCTTAATTTCTGAAATAGTTAAAAGTTATTGTTATATATTTTTTATTTAGAATATTATTTACGTATATGTATATATTATTATTTTTTTTATGCACATAATATTATTTTATTTAAATTATAGAATATTATTTTACGTATTATTTCTTTATGCACGTATTATATTTTATTATTATTATTTTTTTTTTTTTATTCTTTGTTTTGTTTAATTTATTTATCGAATATGTTCTTCACTGTAAATTTGGTGTTGAATATAATATTGATCTAATATTTCTGCAATTTTTAAACACATTGAATTATAGGCTGGTTCGCGGTTACATCTAGTGCAAAAGAAAGCTGTTAACGGACCCATAACGGTTTCAAGTTCAGATTCGTTGAAAGGTACTTGCATAATATTATTTGCGTCTATTACGTGTTGTCTAAAACAACGTACATATATTGTGTTCCTTAGTACCAATTGATCATGTGTATCATTTAGTAACCTATCCCTTAGTTCCTTATAAAAAACATGAGGCTCAGGCATTGGTGTGGGTTCGCTCATGTTTATATATTTTATTATATTTATTTTGAAATCATTCTTGATTGTTTCCTGAAACATAATTATATATATAGTATTTATTTAATAGTTTACATATACCTAGCTCTTATTTATTTATTAAGCTAATCGTTTATCTCTAGTTTAATTATTATTATTGTATATTATAACTATATTTTTTTTAACTTATATTTTATTTTTTTATTTATTGTTATTATTTTATATTTTATTTTTTTTTTTTAATTAATTAATTAATTTATCTTGGTGAAGGTGGTGAATATTATAATAGATATTACTGCCAGTACTATTGTTACATATATGATTTTGTTCTCTTAAAAGTTTTGGTTAATCATTTGTTGTACTTCGTCTAAAGATTTGGATGCATCGTGTAAATCTGTGAATTGCATAGCTGGTCCTTTTTCCCATTTTTCATCTGTTTCAAATTTGTGTATATGTTCGGGTATTTTTCTAAAATATTATTCATGTTAGTTACAGGTGTAAAGTCTTTATATTTTGTATTTTGGATTTCTTCCGTGGCAGTTAATACTGCGTCCCGTGCAAATACTTGGCAACTAATGTCGTGTATAGCTATTTCTCCTGCTTCATTTGTTTGTATTATGAATGGATCTATTAAGTTAGCGCAACTTACTGTTAATGTCTCATTTCCTGCATGAATTCATATATTCTTTCTTTTTAATTTTTGGTACATGCTTCTCTTTAAATTAATTTTCTTTACTGTACATATCTCAGGATTAGCATACGTGTCAGCTTTTATAAAGTGTTGTACTTCGCATGGTTGGCGTTCATTGTTGTCCTGTATAGGTTGTGGTGTATTACATATTTTGTATATTGATGTTTCTTTACATTCGTTTAATTGTTGATCTGTGTATGTAGTAAACCTTTTATATCCTTTGGTTACAGCAATATTATTGTAAGTAATGTCCGTCATGTACCATCCACTAGAATTATCTTGGTTATGACGCATTGGTACTGGTGTCAACCTGTATAATGTAAGTTCAGTGACAATAATCAGTGGTATTACTATATCGAATACTAATCCGTCGTTCGAATAGTAGATTCTTATTTTTGTAATTTTTTGAAATTCATTTATTTCATATCTCCTTGTTCCCATCGGAATACTGTATATTTTCTTTATATTTTGTTCTATTGTTTTTAATGTTGATGCTAGTTCTTGCGGTGTCATAAGACTTGGATGTATCATTCCTTCTCTAGCGGCAGTTACTATTTGTCCTAATGTTTCTGTTTCGTAGGAATATTGATTTGTAATTATTGTATATAAATTATGTATTTCATTTTTCATTAGTAAATCTAATATATCATTTGTTTTGTTTTGTATTTTTGACATTTTTTCGTATAGTTTTTGTTCCTTTTCCGTAATATTATTGTATAATTGTTCGGTTTGATTTATTGTGTTACCAATACTTCTTATTGTTGATTTTACTACAGTAGTTTGAGCTGCCATTATGTGTAATATATTAGTTCCTGATCCTTCCGTTTTTTGTATAGCTTCTTGTGTTTTCTTAGTGCACTTGTCATCACATACGCCAAATAACGTATGCATGGTGTTACCTATTATGTTCATTAATCCTCTTTTCTTTCTGTTTTTAATGTCCTCCATAGTAGTTCCTAGTGACATATATGTACGTTCCTTCTGTTTAGTTATTTCGTTATATAAGTCTGTAATTACTATTTGATATTTTCCACATAAATCTTGGTATTTCTGGTCAGTACATAAATTTGTTATATTTTTTATTTTTTCCCCCAATAGTTCATATTTCGTTTTATATTCTTTTAATGAGAAAAACATTACAAGACTGTATTGAGCCCCTATTAATCTAACTGGCCCCAACCCTTCATATTGTATTCCCCTGCCAACTCCATAAGGCATATACGAGAAGTACCTACTCTGATGCATTTATTTCGTCAGAGTCGATAGTATTGACTAGAAAACTCGTCACCATCACCAATTTAAAAGTATAAAGTATATTCATATTAAACTAACTATCTTATTATAATCTTATAAAATTAATACCATCTTATATAATCTAAAATATCTCTAGCATCATGTAAGAGTTTCATATTGACGCGGCTACGGCGGTGTTGGGGTAGCGTCCGCGGTGAGCCGGTCGCAATGTGATGGTGAGGAGTGTGGTAGATCGAGGTGACACTCACGAGATTACGATAAACAAATAATTTAACACCGGAATATGCGTAGAAGTCCACGGGGGGACGTTTATTTGTCGGTACACAAAAATGGTTATTTTATTATACAAAATAATAAGTACGCTGTTATGGTAGCGTGGGTGTTTCCGTATGGACGGTTGACGTACGAGAGAGCGAATTGCCGGCGGCCGGTACTCGTATTGCGCGACTTGCCTTCCCGTCCCGCCTTGTGCCTTTTAGGCGCAGTGGGAGAGTTGGTGCTGCCGCGCTGTAGTCCGTGGTGGTGGTTGACAAAAGTGTAGACGGGTCGCTGCGGTACCTGTACTTTGTACTGGTGGCCGCTGCGTACCGCGTCATACTCCCCCGCCAAACCGCCACACGGGGTTCACTTGTACCAGTGTCGGCGTGTAGTCATTCGGACGGGGTGGCTTGTACTACCTCTGGCTTACGCTTGAGGTAGACTTGCCCACGCCCGTGGGTGTTTTTAGTGGTGGTCCGGGGACCCTACAGGAGTGTAGTACGTGTGTGACTACTCCATCTCCGGTAGCCCCTCGAACGCCCCCAACCAATCTTCCTCGGTTATCTCGGCCGATGGCTTTGATTGGTTTGGCGGTGCCTGGCTGGTAGATTGCTCCGGCTCCTTGGATTTTTCGTCCTTGGTCGCCGGAGGGTCTACCTCCATTGCTGCCGACGGTGTTGGATCGAACGGGAGCGTGCTGGCCCCTTCCGGGTCCGAGGCTGGTGCAGGTTGCTTGGCAAGCCGATGTTGTTGGCTTGCCTTGCTTTCCCTGGCCATCCTCTTCGCCTTAAGTTGCTGGAACTTTTTTTTGTTCCGTGCCCGCTGCGCCTCCGTTTTAACCTTCACCGTCGGTACGGGGGGTACCCCCGTTGTCCCGGGTACCGTTGTCGGCTCCGCAGGTGTTACGGGTGCGGGTGCCACGGGGGCAGGGGTGGTTCCCGGTGGTGGTGGCCTTGTCAACGACGAGGTGCGGCTGCTTGGCGTCGAGGTCGTTCCGCGCGGACGCAGCCTCCGCTCGATGTCCGCTGTGCGGTCCGCCCAGCCCCGTTGGTAGATGGCCGCCCGCACTGGGTCCTGGAGCAGCTGGCGGGTCGACATCCTTGCGACCTGGGCGGCGGTACGCGGCTCGTCCTGACCTCCGGACACCAACCCCAGCTGCTGGATCAGTGTGGCCACCTGCTGCAACTTCTCCTGCTGCTGTCGGTCGGCCATATTGTATGTAAATGATGGTTAGTACAGACAAATGTTTATTTATTTTGGCCTGTGGGCGCGCGTTTTAGACAAGACACATGTATTTCCCGCGGCGGTTGTTGGTCGGTTAGAAAGACTCCTTTACCGACCTGCTTCGCTAGCCTTACCGGTCCCCACCACTTTGGTGCGAACCCGGCATGAAAATCTTTATGTGCCTTAGATAGGTGGTGTGCTTTGTAGTAGACTACGTCGCCCTTGCCGAACTTCACCGGTGTGCCGGTGTTCGTGCTAGGCTTTACCACTACCTTTTTGCCTATAATACGTTTTTCCCGCTCTACCCTCTCTTCCTGTGATTTTTCGATATTTACCGGTGCAATTTTAGATAGCGCCCATTCTCCGGGTCTCTTGCATTCCCTGCCTAGGACAAGGACCGCGGGTGGGTAGCATGTCTGTTCGTTGCACCTGTTCCGTATCGAAAAAAGAATTGAGGGTAGTTTTGTGTCCCAAGATTTATGTTTGCCGTCGACTAGTTGTGCGCGCAAACCTTTTTTTAAATCTTGATTACGGCGTTCGACTGGGTTGGCCCTCGGGTGGTAGACTGGAGTCGTCCAACCCTGTACCCCCCAGCGTTCTAGTGCGTTTATCATTTCGTTTGACACAAACTGTGGGCCGTTATCACTGAGACACACGCGGGGGTAACCGAAACGCGAAAAGAACTCTCGCTCTAACGTTTCGATTATTGTTTTCGAGGTTGCTGTTCCTAAGGGGTAAGCCTCGGTCCACCTACTAAAACAGTCGGTTGCTACCAGTATGTACGATTTTCCCTTACCGGAACGTGGGTATGGGCCCATTAAATCGACACTGATGACTTCCCATGGTTGCCGGGGGGTTCTTGGTTACATTGGGTCGGTGGGACGTGAGTTTAGTGGTTTCGTGCACGCACATACGTGGCACGCATCTACATATGACCTAACGTAATTTTTTTTACCTTTCCAATAGTACCGTTGTCGAACCGCCCGGTACGTCTCTTTCCAACCCGGGTGGTTGGATAGGACGTGATCGTGACACCTCCAAATTACGTGTTGTATTTTTGTTTTCGGTATCACGATGGGTGTGTGGGGGCCAACGTTTACGCGTAAGAGACCGTCGGAGAAAACATATGTGTTTGTTCCCGATTTTGTGCTCCTAGTGTTTCGCGTTGGTCCGTCCCACTTATGACCGGCGACTATGTCGCGGATCGCGGCGTTTTCGGACTGCCACTTTTCGAGCGTCGACGCGGTGAGTGGTGTGTCGTCACTGCCGTGGTTATCGAACATGGAGAATATGCGATCCGACTCGGGGTCAACATTGGTTGTCGGCGTTACAGGTGCCCCTACCAATTTTTCCTCGAGTCGATCTTCGTCTACAGGTGTGCCCGGTGCCGGGTCGCGGGATAACAAATCGGGTGCTTCGTTTTGTATTCCCGGGACGTGTACCGTACTAAAATCTAAATTAGCTAGTTGTAGTGACCAACGTGTTAATTTTGAATTTTTGTCTTTAGCCCTGTGTAACCATGTCAGTGCCGAGTTGTCTGTTAGGAGTTCGAAACGTCGGGTTTCTAGGTATGGCCGAAATTTGTCCGTTGCCCAAATTACTGCTAGGCACTCGCGTTCTACCGCGGCGTACCTCGTCTGTGTCTCGCTAAACTTTTTGCTTGCGTAGGATATGATGCGTCTTTCCTCCGGTCTGTCACCCCGTTGGAAGAGTACCGCGCCAGCTCCTATCTCGCTTGCATCGGTTTGGAGACAAAACGTTTTGCTGTAATCGGGTGGGGACAATTTCGGCGATGTGACTAGCGCGTTTTTTTATTGATTCGAACGCGCGTTGTTCTACATCTGTCCATTTCCACCGAACCCCCTGTTTTAACAAATTAGTGAGGGGTGCTATGGTATCCGCGTAATTATCTACGAACTGGTTGTACCAATTGCACACGCCCAAAAATTTACGTACGTCCCTAACTTTTTTGGGAACCGGAAAATTATCGATGCATACCAATTTTTCCGGTTGTTTTTGTATGCCCTCCGAGTCTACTATGTGCCCTAAAAATGAAATTTCGCGAAGACCGATTTTACATATTTTTGTGTTGCACGTTAATCCGAATCTCTTGAGGCGCTCGAGAACTTTGTCTAGGTGGGCCTGGTGTTCGTACTCGTCCCTTGAGAATACTACAATATCATCTAGGTAAACTTGTACGAAATCATCCTGGTACCCCCTCATGACCTCGTTCATGAGTCTCACGAAAGTCATTGGACTATTTTTTAGACCGAAGGGGAGGACTCTGAACTGAAATAGGCCTCTACGTGTCCGGAAAGCCGTGTATTTTCGCGCATTTTCGTGTAGTGGTACTTGCCAGTACCCCGACCTAAGGTCAAAAATGCTGAAAATTTTCACGCCCCTCATTTGCCTAATCATTTTGTTGAGATCTGGCATAGGGTACGCGTCGGATTCCGTTACGTCGTTGAGCCGCCTGTAGTCGACACAGAGACGAAAAGTTCCGTCTTTTTTCTTTGCCAATACTACCGGTGCGGCCCACGGTGAGGTGCTAGGTTCTACGAGCCCCTGGAGTTCCATATCGCGCACCATATCATCGATAGCGGTTTGTTTTTGCTGTGGATATGGGTATGGTTTGAGCGCGATTGGGGACGGGTCTTTAAGCAAAATTTCGTGTTCAATTAGTTTGGTACGTCCTACTTTTTCGCTGAATACTACCGCGTATTTGTTTAAAATCTTGGTTAGTTTCGCGCGAGTTTCGGGGTCGTTTCCAAATTGTAATTGTGACAAGTCGGGACGAGTGGCGGGTGGTTGTGGTTTCCCTTTCCAGCATGTCGACGTACGAATTTGCCTACCCATGTGAATTGTGCATGCGGCGTAATCCCAAGAGACTTCATTGGTTACAAGAAAGTCGTGTCCTAGTAACGCGTCGCAATACAAATTGTCTAGGATGGTAGCTTCGAATTTTATATCGAGTGTACCTATCCTAGCTTCGAATGTGGAGGTGCCACTGGTTGTTGCAGTGTGACCGTCCGCCATCCGGACTGTGTTCGTTGGTCCGTGGGGAGGTGTTTTGCCGTATTTACGGGCTACTGTCGGGTTTACGTACGATTTTTGTAGCCTGCGAATCTAATAGAGCTGTTACGAAGCCTGACGGAAATTCGAGCTCGACCGCGGGGGTCGGAATTTTGTCTGGGCGTGTTCGCGTATCATTATTAGTCGTAGTGCAATCGGCCGAGCGGGACAATTGGTTCTTAACCGCGACGGTAACTGTCTGGTCGTCGGTGTCAACCGCCATGACCATACTGTCAACGTCGGTTGCCTCGTTGCTCGCCTCTTGCTTTACGTGCGCAGACTGACCTAATGCGGGGATAAGCGTGGTGTGTGTGCTTGTATCCCCGTCACCTGTGCAGGTGAACACCCGTGTCTCTGTTGCCTTTGTCCCTACACCTGTGGCTGCCCCATGAGCCGGTTGTTGTTGAACACACGTGTCACCGGTGAGGTGAGTGTGTTCTGTGGTGGGGTGGTGTAGGTTGGGGGTCTGTGAACGGGTGCCGATTGGTGGTGAGACGGAAAAAATTTTCGTAGTTGGTTTTTCTGTGTGTTGAATTACCGAACTACGCGCTTTTCGATTACGTGTTTTTTTTCCGTGTGTACTACCGATAGTGGTTGGTGATGGGTGGGGGGGTGGTGTTGAGTCAATGGGTGGGACTAGTCCCCGTTGACTCCCCCGCCGTTTCCCGACGTGGTCGGTTTGTGTGGGCACTTACTGTTCCAGTGGATTTCCCCACAATACCTGCACGGCCCCGGTGGGTGATCATCTGTTGATTTTTTAAAAAAATTTTTTTTGACCGGGGCGGCTGTTTGTGGGGTATCCTCCCGTTTTTTGGGTTTTGGGGCCCATTGTTGGGGGGTCGGGTTGGTGCTGTCCGTTACCGGGTCCAAAACGCCTGCGATGCGTCGTAGCTCGTTGAACGTCAATGGCCGTTGTAGACGGATGTGTGTTCGGAAAGTGTCGCGCGTTAATCCTGCTATAATACCTACCAATTCCGACTCGGATAGGCCGGTATTTACGCGGCGCGCTTGCTGGTTTTTAACTAGCACAAATTCCGTTAGAGATTGTCTAGACGTTTGTCGTGTTGACACGATGTCGGCGCGCAGTTGGGATTGGATTTCGGAATTGTTGTAATTTTCTAAAAACTCAACCCTAAATTCTTCCCAGGATAGGTCGAGTATTTTTATGGATGCGTACCATACACTCGCCGTTCCTTTTAACTGCGGCTCGACCGCCCTGCACCAGCCCGAGTGGTGTATACGAGCTTGCACCAAAATCGACTCGGTATTATTAATGTACCGTACGGGGTCCTCGGCCCTTGTTCCTGTGAACTCGGGTAACGAAGCTCTTGCTGTGCGCAAGTCCTCGTACGGTATAAGTACCGAGCGTTCATCCGCGCGTGCTTCGTACGGCGCGTATTGTGACGCGCGTGTGGTGTGACCCGTATAGTCATTGGTTTCGCGCGCGAAAAACGGTCGGTTGTTCGCGTCGGCGATGTGGCTGGCGCTGTGTTGAGCGCCGCCGTCATTGAGCTCATATGACCTACCCGACTGGTGACTATCGTGTGTACGATTTGG